>CM074507.1:11060316-11114657 GCA_037389245.1 Oryzias sinensis
ATTGATCCATGTGCCTATTTATCTTGGTTGCAATGATGCCTGACATGAGCTTCCATGTTGTGGAGAGACAGGTTATTGGCCGGTAGTTGGATGGGACTGCACCCTTTGAGGGATCCTTCTGGATCAGGATCGTTCGCCCTTCTGTTAGCCATTCAGGATGAGTCCCATCTCTTAGCAGCTGGTTCATTTGTGCTGCCAGGCGCTCGTGGCTGGGTAGCTCAGTTGGTAAGGTGCAGGACTGTCATGCAGGAAACCTCGGTTCGATTCCCAGGGGCGGAATGAACAATATAATGGCAATGTTAAATGGGGGCAATTACCATAACAATGGAAATGGGGCAATTACCATAACAATAGCGAGCAATTAACATCACCCAGTGAGGGTCCTTGGGCAAGACCCTTTACGCTACGGCCTACCTCACAGGCATGAGAGACAATGAACCACATGTCATGCCGGCTCAGACGTCGCCCGGCCAAACAAGGTCTGCGTCAGGTGCTGGGGGACCAGAGCACTCTGATGGAAAGTGGGCTGTCTGGAACAAGACGTCTGGAACAAGACGGAAATGGACTAGATGCGAGAACAAGGTTAGAATGCTACTACTCAAGTAATCCCAACCAGCGTGGTTACATGCAGAGAATGTGGAATGAATGGATGCTTCGAAACTCACAATCAAGGCTAACTGCCAAACAACTGGTAGCCCAATGCTCGAACATCCACAAGCGGCAACTCCTATCACAACTTGAGATTGAAGTGATACAATACAATGGCAATACCCCGGGAGAGCCAGAACAACAGGTCAGAGAGCAGGCTATACTACACTCCCACCCTGATATTGGGTACACAGCCCCAACAACCACAGTTACGCTGAGCGAGGCAGCAACTGACCTGAAAGACAAGATCATGTCTAGAATGAACACTTGGCAACCTCGACACCAGCTACAACGGTTAAGTGATGTACCGCCTGAAAGTCTACTGGAAACTGTGAATGAAGCATTGAGGGCAATTCCTACCACAACCATCACAGAAACCAATGAACTGGTTTACACTTTAGCAGCAGTGATCCTTGAGATGCTTGGCTATAAGAGTAACCATGGGAGAAAACAATACCCACCATGGAAGCAACGGTTAGAGGCCAAAATCAAGGCAACTCGGAAGGATGTGAGTAAGCTGACAGAGGCTCAAAAAGGTACAATGAGAAAGCAAGTACCTAAGAGATACAGCCAGATGCCCATACCTGAAGCACTGGAAACTGCCAAACAAAGGCTCCTAGCCTTGAGCAGCCGCCTAAAGAGGTACACAAGAGACAATGAAGCCAGACAGATAAACAGGCTGTTCGCAACTCAACCTGCGAAAGTGTACGCTCAGTGGCAGGGTCAAAACAGCTGAGCAGACCCACCAAGGCTAGAAACTGAACAGTACTGGAAAAGTATATGGGAGAAAGAGACAGCACATAACAGCAATGCCCAGTGGCTGGTCCCTCTAAGAGAAGAACATAGCAACCTCCCTGAACAGAATCCAGTAACTATCACAGTGGCAGACATCCAAGAAAGAGTCTCAGGTATGAAGAACTGGACAGCACCGGGCCCTGACATGATACATGCCTACTGGCTAAAGAAGCTCACAGCACTCCACGAGCGCCTGGCAGCACAAATGAACCAGCTGCTAAGAGATGGGACTCATCCCGAATGGCTAACAGAAGGCCGAACGATCCTGATCCAGAAGGATCCCTCAAAGGGTGCAGTCCCATCCAACTACCGGCCAATAACCTGTCTCTCCACAACATGGAAGCTCATGTCAGGCATCATTGCAACCAAGATAAATAGGCACATGGATCAATTCATGAGTAACACACAGAAAGGCATTGGTAGAGACTCCAGAGGAGCGAAACACCAACTCCTGGTTGACAGAACAGTCGCTCAAGACTGCAAGTCACGACACACCAACCTGTGCACAGCCTGGATTGATTACAAGAAAGCCTATGACTCAATGCCACACACATGGATCACTGAATGCTTGGAGCTGTACAACATAAACAGGACTCTAAGAGCCTTCATAGGAAACTCAATGAAGCTGTGGAAAACCACCCTTGAAGCCAATGGGAAGCCACTTGCACAAGTGTCCATCAAATGTGGGATATACCAAGGTGATGCTCTGTCCCCACTGCTGTTCTGCATAGGTCTGAACCCCCTCAGCCAAATAATCAACAAGACTGGCTATGGATACCGACTCAGAAATGGGGCCAACATCAGTCACCTCCTCTACCTGGATGACATCAAGCTATATGCTAAGAGCCAACGTGACATTGACTCCCTGATCCACACCACCAGGATCTACAGTACTGACATTGGGATGTCATTCGGGCTCGAGAAATGCAGCCGGATGGTGACAAAGAGAGGCAAGGTAGTCCACACAGAAGGGGTCTCACTCCCAGAAGGAACAATAGCAGACATCGAGGACAGTTACAAGTACCTCGGAATTCCACAGGCAAATGGCAACCTGGAGCAGGCAACAAGGAAAGCTGCAACAGCTAAATACCTCCAACAGGTAAGGCAAGTCCTGAGAAGCCAGCTCAATGGAAAATAAGACCCGGGCAATAAACAGCTACGCACTGCCAGTTATCAGATACCCTGCAGGAATAATAAGATGGCCAAAGGAAGAGGTACAGACCACGGATGTTAAGACACGAAAGCTCCTCACCATGCATGGAGGGTTCCATCCCAAATCCAGCACCCTGAGACTGTATGCTAGCCGCAAGGAAGGAGGCCGAGGACTAGTGAGCGTAGAAGCCACTATCCAGGATGAAACATCCAAGATGCATGAGTACATCAAGCTCAAGGCCCCAACTGACAGTGTGTTCAGTGAATGTCTCAGGCAATGGAGAGCAGAGGATACAGTGCTGGATGACAGATCCTCATGGGAGGACAAACCCCTGCATGGGATGTACCACCGGACCATAACTGAAGTGGCTGATATCAAGAAGTCCTACCAATGGCTAGAGAGGGCTGGCCTACAGGACAGCACTGAGGCACTCATCCTGGCAGCCCAGGAACAAGCCCTGAGCACCAGAGCAATAGAGGCTCAGATCTACCACACCAGACAAGACCCAAGGTGTAGGCTGTGCAAAGAGGCACCTGAAACAATCCAGCACATGACTGCAGGGTGTAAGATGCTGGCAGGTAAAGCATACATGGAGCGCCACAATCAAGTGGCTGGAATAATATACAGGAACATGTGTGCAGAATATGGACTGGAAACCCCAAGGTCAAAATGGGAAACACCCCTGAAGGTGGTAGAGAATGAAAGGGCAAAGATCCTGTGGGACTTCCAGATCCAGACTGATAGGATGGTAATGGCGAACCAACCAGACATTGTAGTGGTGGATAAAGAACAGAGGAAAGCCGTTGTGGTGGATGTGGCAGTGCCAAGCGATGGGAACATTAGGAAACAGGAACATGAGAAACTGGAGAAATACCAGGGACTCAGAGAAGAACTGGAGAAAGCCTGGAAAATGAAGGTGACAGTGGTGCCTGTGGTAATTGGAGCACTTGGGGCAGTAACCCCCAAGCTGGAGGAGTGGCTACAACAGATACCTGGAAAGATCTCAGACATCTCAATCCAGAAAAGCGCAGTGCTAGGAACAGCTAAGATACTGCGCAGAACCCTCAAGCTCCCAGGCCTCTGGTAGAGGACCCGATCTTGAGTGAGAAACCACCCACGAAAGGGTGAAAGGGGCAAGTTTTTTTTTTTTATACACATTGACCCTACATGTGATAAGTGTAAAACCGGAGAGGCTGATCTTATTCATGTGTTTAGGTCTTGTCCCAAAATACAAGTTTTCTGGGGCAAAGTTGGTAAAGCATTGACTGCTGTATTGGGATCTAAACTTCCTTTAAATCCACTAATATTCCTTTTTGGGGTCAGGGATAAAACCCTAAAGGTGCCTGCTAGAGGTCAGAAAATGTTGGAAAGTCACTTTGAGATTACTTTCCTTGCGTGTTCAAAAAAAATCGAGAAGAAGAAAACCACTGGATTCGGCTTGATTAAGATTAACAAATTTATTCCCTAACAATACAGCGGGGAAAATAAGTATTGAACACGTCAACATTTCTCTCAAAAAACATATTTCTAATCGAGTTATTGACATGAAATTTTCACCAGATGTCGGCATCAACCCAAGTAATGCACACATAGAAAGAAATCCAAACATTTATGTCCATAAATGAAGTTATGTGTAATAAAGTGAAATGGCACCATACTATACCAGCTGATATTACTTTGCACTAATAGGGGGGAGGTTAACCTTCTGAATACTGACAAACTCCAGCTGCTTTCTCGGCTTGCCAGACCTTTTTACCCCTCCTTTTCTTCATGTGTTCAATACTTATTCCCTGTGCCATTTCACTTCATTACACATAACTTCATTTATGGACATAAATGTTTGGATTTCTTTCTATGTGTGCATTACTTGGGTTGATGCCGACATCTGGTGAAAATTTCGTGTCAATAGCTCGATTAGAAATATGTTTTTTGAGAGAAATGTTGATGTGTTCAATACTTATTTTCCCCACTGTATTTCTAAAACAGAGTAAAACAAAATCAAAACAGATGTCCGGGTTCCCAAAGTTCCAGAGCTTGCAGAGCGCAAAGTTAACAGCGTCTTAACATGCCCGCCTGTTGGGAGAACAAAGGGCTCCTCTTCATCCAGGTGTTTTATCCGGTGGATACAGCCCCCTACTCAGGAAAACAACATGGCTGCTACACTCCGCCTCTGGACGCTCGGATTGGCCGGCCGAAAGGTCTGCCCACTTCCTTCAGTCCATATTTGGAATCACAGCATCCAATTCCCGCTTCAGACGTCCATGGGGTTACTTCACAGACAGACACCTGTCCGGCCACCAAATGAATCTCCATGAGGTCCGCCACAGGTGGCAGGAACTCCCCAATAGGTGGTAGATCCTGAAGCTTTATTTTCCACATGTGAGTTGGCTCCTTCAGAGGTTCCCACACATTGAATCAGTCCGAGAAGTTTAATTTATGATCTTTGCTCATATGGCCTCAGAAGATCAAAATCTCTGTTTCCCCTGCAGGGGGATGAGCTTGCAGCTGTAGTACTGAAATCTCCTTATATGCAAACTGCAGAATGTCCCTTCAAAGATCAAAGAACGTTAAAACACACACAAAATTTTAATAAAATGAAATGAAAATATAAATTCCTTCAGAAATACCGTAAATTCCGGGTTGTAAATTCCAGGTTATAAAGCGCACCCGATTACAAGCTGAACCCACCCATTCTCACGTGTTTAACTACTTTTATACATACACAAGCCGCGTCAGAGTACAAGCCGCATGTATTAGGCAGCATGATCATCCTGACAAACCACATTCTGACTCCGAGAGTAAGTGTGATTCATTAGCACACTGTGGGAGGGGTCAACCTTGCCTCAGGCTCATATATTTGAGTACACCCACATCTGCCAAACAGCATGGACTTCTATTCTCTTCACAAGTTCCTCAGTTATGGTTTTTTTATTTTATTTTTATTATTATTTTTTTTTTTACTTATTGACAATCTAGGTATCATACATAAAATTACAAACAGTAACCATATAATCAACATTACATCCCTCAGTTATGATGAGGAAATTTACATCCGCGATCCCCCATTTCCCATGAGTCTTAGGGGCTAAAGGCGGGGCCAACGCCCGGCCCGCCACACTGTTGTACGTTTTTAAGAATGAGCAAGTAGAAAAAAAAAAAAGAATGAGCAAGTAGCAGCAGTGCATGGAGGGGTGAACGGGAACAGCTCTCCTTCTGCTTGTGTCGCGGCAGCATTATGGTGGTAACGGGGCTGGTTAAAAAAACACACCAGTAAAATAAAGCTGCGGCGACTGAAAAGCTCGCGCCTCAGCGCGATACGTGCGCCTCAGCGCGGCGCGTGCGTCAGAAGTTTCCTTTCACAACAAACACTGTTGCTCCGCAGACGCCTCTGCGCTCCGCGCTCGCCAAGTGGGCTCCTTGTCTCCCCTTCCTATCTTCTCCGACACGCCTGGCCAGGGTGGCTCCAGGGAGGAGCACTTCATCCCCATTGCGCTGGTGGACGGAGCAAATCGTGTCTCTGCAGAGCAATCTGACTTAATACTGTACGTTTTGTGGATGAAGGGCGGATGCGTTGTTACGTGTGGCAGCCATCAGACTGCCATCTGCCCCGCAACTCTATGTGATCGAGCAGCACGAAAACATGTCTCCAGCTAACACGGAGGCTGTGAGCTTTTCAATGCAAAATTCCGCTCAGTCCTTAGAAGCCGTAAAAACGATCACGTGGATTTGTGTTTCCAGTCGTGTCCCGACAAAATAAAGGCTGATGTTATTCCCACATATTTATGTGCAGCCAGCCGAGTCACTATGACTCAGAGGTAAATTCACTCCTGAGCATGCACTGTTCTCTCCGTCACGCAGCTGACCAGCTTTTCCAAACCCGTTGGTGATGGTGGATTTTTTCACGCTGCTTTTAACGATTGCTTTTAACTTGAAAGCTTCATCATATTGTAGCGGCGATCACGTGCATGTTGGGTCTAATGGCACCAAATGATTCTGGGATGCGGCCGGGCATGCGTGTTTCGTTATGTTGAACCATGACTGAAGTGTCTAAGACCTGAAGTGAGGTCCATGCTGTTTGGCTGATTAGAGGTGTGTTAAAAAACAACTGACCTGTGCTTGGTGTTAGATAGAGAATTCAAACCATTCACTAAGTCCGAAAGTATGTACATGGTGGCCGCCAATTAAATCCATAAATTAGCTGCGTCACTGAATAAGCCGCAGGGCTGTAAGCGCAGGAAAAAAGTAGCGGCTTGTAGTCCGGAAATTACGGTAATTGTTTTTCCCACCCTTTTGTCTCAACGTCTAATTCTTCTAAAGTGGAAGGATGTTGCCCCACCCACAGTGACACATTGGATTAGGGAAGTGCTGTATCATCTCAAATTAGAAAAAAATTCGTTATACTCTGAGAGGCTCAGAAAGAAAATTTCTTGAGACATGGAAGCCTTTCCTGGACTTTGTTAATCAGCAGTCCACAAAGGTTCAGGATTAACTTTGGTTTTATGCACAGGTGATATGTTTTGTTGTGCCTTTTGCATGTACGGTTTACTTTTCTTTATGTTCCTTTTTTTCCTGCAAGTGTATTTGACAGCGGGTATGGGGTTTGTTTGTTCTTATTTATTTTATGTATTTTTTTTCTCTCGGGACGCGATCACGCGGGACGCTCGGCGTCTGTGCCGTAGAGTAGAGCGCAAATGGAAACAGGATCACCTGCAGGTCTCGCATGATATTCTTAAAGACAGTTGGAGGAAATACCAGGATACCGTTAAGGCAGAAAAAACAAAGTATTTATCCAGCTTGGTTTTAGAAAATGTAAATAAGCCCCACATTCTTTTTAAAACTATTGGTTCTGTTTGTAACCCCAATCCATCTTCCACTCTACAGATGACAAATGAAATGTGTGAACGTTTTTTACTCTTTTTTTAACAACAAGGTAGCTGCTATTAGGGGAAATATTTCCTCATGCACTTCCTTCTTAAAATCTGCTCTGGTACAGAACTCTGTTGTTTTTTCCCAATTTAAGTCGGTGTCAGGGTCCGAACTGACTGGGATTGTTAATAAGTTAAAAGCAACATCTTCTCCCCTGGATCCAGTCCCACCTCGCTTTTTTAAACAGGTTTGGGCCACTCTTAGGACTTCAGTCACAGAGATCATCAAAAGCAGCCTGTCATCAGGTCTTGTCCCAACTTTCTGCAAAGAAGCTGTTGTTGAACCTCTACTTAAAAAGGGTCTGGATCCAACATGCTTGGCCAACTATCGGCCGATTTCAAAGCTGCCATTGGTGTCTAAAATTCTGGAAAAGTGTGTAACGGCACAACTGCAACCATTTTTGGATGATGGTGGGAATTTAGACACTTTTCAGTCAGGCTACAAAGCATTTCATAGCACAGAGTCTGCTCTTTTGAAAGTTTTTAATGATCTTTATTTGACCACAGACTCTGGTAATTCTGCTATTTTAGTGCTTTTAGACTTGACTGCTGCTCTTGACACAGTGGATCACACAACTCTTTTAAACCGCCTTGAACATTGTGTGGGTGTTAGGGGGACTTGAAAGAAAAATGATAATGCTCCAGTAAATATTCATTTGCATAAGCAAAAAAAAAATTGACACGTGGTCTTATCACCCTCTCACAGCCGAAAACACTGTATGATCTGAGCTTCTTCCACTAAATAATCTTCAAATGGGCACGCCATGAAGCCAACTTATTTTCAACTGAACCTGCTTCAGACCAGTTGTAGCACAACCCCTGATCTGTGGATGTACTAGACAAGATGTCTGCACCCTACTGCGGTGAGGAAGAAGCAGAAACTACCACTGAAATAAGGAAATTACACGTTGTGAGACGTTTTTTCAGGACAAAGCTGATCAAAAATGAATGAACACAGAATCAAAAGGGGATCTGCTAAAAAGAAAATGATATTAAATATATCTAATGCAGATATCCTTCGTCGTCCACCCATCTGCCCATATGGCAGAAAATATTTGGATTGAATGATAAAGTAAATCTATTAGGATGTGAGGAATTAATTAAAAACATAAAAGCTAAACAAAATGGCAATCAGATAAATGAAACTAAATATGGATTAACAAATGTTTTTGATGAAGCAAAAAAGAGACGAATACAAATCAAAATGAAGCAAAAAGAAACAAAAATAATGTATAACAAAAGTGAAACAGTGTACAAACAACAGTTAAAGAATGCAGTACATCAGAACTCCGGAAAACCTATCAGACAATGCGTTAAGAAACACATGATCCAGTTTCCTACTGAAGGATTACTGGAGTCTGTGAATTTTGCTACATATGCAGAAAAGGATTGCAGTCAAAAGAAAAAGAAAGATGATGTAAAAGTAATGATAGTGAGTACAAGTGATGTGAGACTTTAAACCGGACACCACCGCCCGAGAGGAAGAGGTCATAGTGGTTTTAGAGGAAGAAGCAAAGAGTGTGTGGTTTTGGTGGTTACTCGAGTGCTGAAAGAAGTGCAGACAGAAGTGATGATGAATGTTGGAGGTGTGGCAAGCGCTGACCTTTTGCCCGAGATTGTCAGCAACAGCAACAGCATGACTAGACCAGGAAAAAGCAGTGGATAATATTTTAAGTATGAATTGAAAATAATCTTTTTGCTTAAGGAAAAAAAACGATTTTGGATGAAAGGAAAGCTGCAGTTTTAGAAGATCCTAAACCTCTAATTAAAAAATATATGTCATTTCTGTCTATAACTAAATATTTTGTAGCATGGATACCTGTCAGGAAACTTTTTGTAAAGAAATGCTGTTAGTTCATAACCAGTTTTTCCAGAGAAACAAAAAGTTTTAATAAGACTCAAGACTTCATTCTGTCTGCTCAGGGAGCATTAGAAAATCACAATCACTTATATGCCTCTCCTCATAGCTGCATGGCTGCAGCCTTGAGTTCACAGGGAGGTAAACTTAGAGCTGTTTGTTTTGAAGTTGCTGCGAGTGCAGAGAAGATTCATTTAATAAAAACAGAGGATATAGTGTCTAAAGCAGGCAGACATCACATGACCAGTTCACTCCAACATTGTCCAGTGCAGTAACAAGAGACCTGACTTTGTCATGAGCTGTTGTTGTGGCCATCAACTCCAGAAACTCTGCTGTGACGGTCTCTTCAACACCTCTAATAAATATGTACAGCTGTATGTGTCTGTGATGTCAATGCTTTCATCAATAGCAACCGAAAATACAATAAATGACTGGATTCCTTCATCTGGCGCCCAAGTCACCTCAGAGATGTATCTGTAATTGTAATCCTTGACAGACTGATGTTGACAAAGATCAACTGCCTTTTTGGGCAAAAGACTTCTGCAGCTTTCAGCATTTTTTGATTGATAACATACCAAGCATACCAAGCACGCAGATTTTGCATTCAGCTCCATGAACAACTAAAACTCTGTCCATGAACCACAAACCATGATTTGGAATGTGTGACGGATTGAACGATGAAACCCAGGAGCAGGAAGGACATAACACAGTTCCTCAAATCAGGAAAGGTTTTAATAACCAGAGTGAACACGGCCAAACTCAGGATAGGATCAAAGACACTCAAACACAGAACCCAAGAAGGCCACACCTTATATAGGAGCTTGATGAGAATTAATTGCAGCTGTGACTCTAACGCAGGAGAACTCAGAGGAGGGGAGGACATCCAGGAGAAGTCTCAGCCTGCTAGACTATTCAAAACAACAATTAGGCATTTCATGACATAACACCCCGCTCCCCCCGCTAAGTCCGACTGTGACTGACAGGGACCCATTGATGATCTGCAGGACCGTAACCCTCCCAGTCGGCAAGGTACTGGATGTCCTGGCCCACTCGTCTGGAAGCAAGTACGGCTTCAATAATAATGGATTAGATTTATCTGCGCTTTTCCAGACGCTCAAAGAGCTCAACAGTGTGTCCATTATTCATTCACTCCTCATTCATTCTTGGTGATGGTAAGTTACTGTTGTAACCACAGCTTCCCTGGGGCAGACTGACAGAGGCGTGGCTGCCAGTTTGCGCCTACGGCCATCACCAGAATCGATCATACACATTAACACATCTGTGGAGCTGCACTGGAGGCAAGGAGGGTGAAGGGACTTACCCAAGGACACACCGACAGTTGGATGGGGGAAGCGGAGATTGAACTGCCGACCCTTTGATCATTGGACGACCTGCTCAGGCTGCTAAGGGTGAGTAACCAGAAGAATTGATTAGGGTATGGTAGGAATACTCAGTCCAGGGAAGCTGAGACAACCACGTCTTGGGGTTCTTGAAAAATATGGCTCGTCACGTTGACTATAGATCCTGGTTCTACCGCTCTACTAAGCCATTAGTTTGGGGGTGGAAACCAGAACTTAGACTGACCCGTATCCCTTAGAGGTTGCAGAACTCCTTCCAGAATGCAGCTATGAATATTGGACCAAGATCAGAGGGGATGTTTTGTGGAAGGCCATGCAGACGATGGCAGGCAACAACTGTGATTCTCTTTAGTCATTCTTTATCCAGAAAATTTAAGATATTCATCAGC
The DNA here is from genome assembly GCA_037389245.1 of Oryzias sinensis. Taxonomy (NCBI): domain Eukaryota; kingdom Metazoa; phylum Chordata; class Actinopteri; order Beloniformes; family Adrianichthyidae; genus Oryzias; species Oryzias sinensis. The sequence continues at coordinate 11,071,443 of CM074507.1, forward strand.
AACTCCATTTCTCCACCTCTCCTCCCATCCCTTCTGACTCTTTTTCTGCTTCTCATTTATTTTCCTCCTTTCTGCTCCCCAATCCCAGGGAAATATCCCGCCTCATCCACAAGTACAAACCATTGACATGTCTGCTCGATCCCTCCCAATATCCCTGGTTAAATCTTACCTCCCTTCTCTTCTTCCCTTCATTTCTGCTATTATCCACTCCTCATTGAGATCCGGTATTGTTCACTCACTTCTCAAGACCGCTGCTGTCAAACCCATCCTAAAAAAACCCGGCTCAGACCCCAATACCTTTAATAACCTCCCTCCTATTTCTAAGCCCCCCCCCCCCCCCCATCTCCAAAACACTCAAAAAAAATAGTCGCCTCCGAACCATCAATTCAATCAAAATGATCTCTTTGAACCCTTTCAATACAGTTTTCGCTCCCTTCATAGCACTGAAACTGCCCTAATAAAAATCATAAATGACCTTCTACTAGCAGCTATATGTGGACTCTTCACCATCCACATCCTACTTGACTTGAGAGCGGCATTTGACACCGTATCTCACTCATCCTCCTTTACAGACTTTCAGCTCTCTGTATAAAGTACACCCCCCCTCGGCTGGTTTCAGTCATACTTCTTCTCAAGCACCAAGTGCAAGTTTATCCAAATGAAATCTTATAAATCTCAACCCTCACTCATTTTCTCTGGTGTTCCTCAATGTTCTGTTCTCTGTCCCCTCTTCTTCATTACCCACCTACTAACCTTTGGCAATATATTCCTTAACTTCAACATTGATTTTCATAGTTTTGCGGATGACACTCAGATCTATCTGTCCAGTAAACCCAACTCTTCTCTTCGACTTGCCTCCCTTTCTTCCTGCCTGTCTGAAATAAAAACCTGGTTAACCTCAAACTTACTCAAACTTAACAGCGATAAAACCGAATTATTCCTTGTAGGTTCCAAATCCACTCTTTCCAAAGTTTCCAATTTTACACTTTCCATTGATTCCTCTCCAGTTGTTCCCTTCCCCTCAAGTAAGGAGTCTGGGTGTCATCCTTGACAGTACATCATCCTTTCAGTCTCAAATCAATAGCACTACTCGGATGGCCTACTTTCATTAACGCCATATTAACCGTCTCAGCCCCTCCCACACGGTCCACTCCACTTCCACTTTAGTTCATAGTCTGTTCATTTCTCGCCTTGACTATTGCAATGCACTTCTCTCTGGTCTTCCCAATGAAACTCTGAATAAACCTTTTTTTAAATTGTTCCAGAATTCAGCTGCCCGCATCATCATCATCCGAACTCCTTCCTTCCTTCCATCACATCACGCCCATTCTCCAGCAGCTGAACAGGCTTCCAGTAGCTTTCAGGATTAAATTCATACTACTTCTCTACACTTTCAAAGCCCTTCATAACCTGGCTCCTTCTTATCTTTCTAAACTCCCCGATATTAATAATAATGGATTGGATTTATCTGCGCTTTTCCTGACGCTAAAAGGACTTAGAGTGTGTCCATTTACCATTCAGTCCTCATTGACGTTGACGGTAAGCTACTGTTGTAACCACAGCTGCCCTGGGGCAGACTTACAGAGGCGTGGCTGCCAGTACGGGCCTACGGCCTCTGACTATCACCGGGATCATTCATGCAGATTCACAGGTAGGCAGTGGCATTAAGGGTCTGGCCCAGGGCCCTCACTGGGTGATGTTAATTGCTCACATATTGCTCATATTCTTTTTCCTTTCAGCCTTCTGTCCCTCCAGCCCATATGGTCACCATGGGGGGCAGTGCCTTCAGCTGCTCGGCTCCCAAACTCTGGAACTCTCTCCCTTCAGACCTCCGTAACACTGACTCCTTTCCAATTTTTAAATCCAGACTAAAAACCTATCTGTTTGAATTTGCTTTTCCACATCACTATTTTATCTTTTGGTATCTGATTTTATTAATGATTTCAACTCATTTATAACAATAATAATAATAATAATAATAATAATAATAATAATGGATTATATTTCTCTATCTCCTCAAGATCACCAACAACCTCCTTGCAGCAGATGCTGATTCCGTTTCCATCCACCTCCTGGTAGATCTGAGTGCGGCGTTTGACACCATCTCCCACCCCATCCTTCTGGACAGACTTTCCAATATGGGCATCACTAATCTACCCCTCAGCTGTTTCCATTTAAATCTCCTAGGTTGCGCCCTGTTCATCTTGTTAAAATCATTCACCTCTCCCATGACTGCAAATTTAAAAATGTGTCTGATAGCATTTAAGTGGAGTTTTAATCAATTGTGTCTGTTAGCATTTAAGCAGAGTTTTAATCAATTAAAAAAAACTCAAAGATTGAGGCACACACTTAATCAGAAGTTTCATATCGTTTATTGTTTTTCTGAAGTATAGCCATGTCTTAAAATAAAAAAGCATCTGAAAATACAGAAATACTTTAAAACCGTTACATGGGAGTGATCATCATTCTGGTGGCTTTGGCTGAGTAGGGGGCAGGTCCTTTCCAGGTGAGCCAGTGAAGACCTGAAGACCAACCAATGTTACCCCCCTTTGGATGCCAGTCACCATTCAGACTGGCAGAGCCGCACTTGCTGTACCACCAGCCACCACGTTTAGAATCGGTGCATGAATTTGTAGCAATGTCACCAAAGATGCAAGGGTTGCAGCCGTCACTGTCATGGTCAGAGGTGCTGAATCCATAGCCATTTTGGTCGACGCCGGGATAGGCTCCTCGGATAGCATCACCTTAAGACAGAAACATTGATCAGTATTATTATCAGTATTAGTGTTCAAAAAAACAGACTGACCAGAAGCAAACATGATCAGTCAATGGCTCCTTTGCTGTTGTGAAATAAAGGTGCAACAAGGATCTGTCTTTGCTCCTTCTACAATGGACTACACCATGGACTTCCATCCTTTTGTATAGGGGTGGCCAACCCTGGTCCTCAAGAGCCTCAATCCTGTCTGTTTTCCAGCTCTCCCTGGACTACTTGATGCTGATAACCTAAATCAGGTGTGTTCAGTCAATCAGTATGTGAAATCACTAAGTCAGCTAATCAACAGCACCCTGGTGAGGGAGAGCTGGAATAAAGAGAGCTGGAATAAAACTATGGAATAGCAAACTAAAGTTTGCTATTCCATATCAAAGCCACAGTGCACATGTTCTCACTTGTCCACATAGTTACCAATGACACAAAGTTGTCATGCATCTTTTCTTCTGTGACTACTTCACACTTTGATACTCTCACACAACAATCAGTTGTCTGGTATACTTGTAAGAAGAGACAAAGGAATAGGAAAACTGACATTTTCCAGACCTAATAATAAGACGTGAATCTAAGCTTGTTGTGGCGGGAAAAAGAAAAAAAACTCTCTAACTGGGATGTCTAAAGGTATTTATAAGATTGAATGGGTGAAGAGTGGGTTTAGTCTTTAGAGATACCTTATATGCTTGTAAGTGTTACACTAAGGAGTAAACCCCCTCTTCACCCATTCATGGACTGGAAGCCCAAATTGTCATTTGTGTTCACCTAATTCCTTTGGCAGTTTTAAACATATGATGTAGGAATGTCCCCCTGTTCACAAGTTTTGGAATCCAATATCTGAGATATTGTCTGAATATATTAGCAAAAGTATTTCATGTGACTCTACTTTGCCACTTCTCAATGATGACTCTAGCTAGGACTCAACAAGCAGCAGCTCCAATTGGTGCTGACAGGTCTTACAGCGGCCAAGAAATTGTTATTTCAAAGATGGCTGCCACCTCATGATCTTGACACCAGGAAATGTTTGGCGCACTTCCATTACATTGTACTGTTGGACATATCCACTGCTAGGATAAACAGAGTTAGTTCTCCAACACTGGTAATGCAGTCAGAGGCAGCGGTGCAGTCCCCCTTTATTTCTTTTCACAGTCAACTATTATTAGGAATATGAATGTGTCTTTATATGTGTATGTATAAAACACTTTCTCTTGTTTTGTTTTGACTAATTGCTGTTGTAGAGAACCCCTGGGGCTCTGCCGCCATGGAGGGTGGGGGAGTTTTTTTTTGTTTTTTTATTGTTCAAGGTTTGTCCTGAAATGTCATTTGAAATGGTGCGATAACAAATTGTTCACAAAAAAACAAGACTCTGAGACTGGATGAGACCACATGCACCACAAGACAACTTCTGCAGATAATTTTTGCACCGTTCTCTTTTTTTCTGGTCACACAACAGAAAAAACGCTGACTAAATAGCTGTGGACGGACAAGAGTAATCGGAAAGAACGCCTGATCGGAAGAAAAATGTGTCATGTAAACACGCCGTTCGGAATACTCTGCCCTGATCAGACTCGTTCGGATCAAAATTTCTTTCCGATCGAGATAGGTGGGTTATGCCGATTGTTGATCCGATCGTGTTGCATGTAAACAGTTCATTCCAATTGTGGGTCACAACTACTCTGGTTTTACGTCATGCATGGATGGTGTTTCGCTCCAGAGAAGGCTTTAGAGCTCAAACAGGACCGACCGGCTGTCCGCGGACGCCTGTGCGCTCCACCGCCTGTCCTCTCCAGCTGGGGAGGAGCGCTACGTGCCCCCTGACGACATCCGAACACTGCGGGGTTTGGGCCCGACTGCCGGTGGACCAAGTAAGCCATGTCTCTGATCAGAGCAGCCGGACTGATAGCTTTGTGTTTAAGGAGAGGGGAGGGGAGGGGAGGATGCTTTGTTAAGTGTGGGAGGCTTTGGAGTGTGATCCATCCCGCAGCTCTTGGTGAATGAGCTGCCAAACTCAGGAAAACCGTGTCTCCCGGTAGAGCCGAGTCTCCAAGCAGAGGAGCGGCTTTGGGGCGGTGTGTTAGCTTTTCAAAGCAGAAATGCTGCTCAGTCCTTAGAAACCGTTCAAACAATCAACGTGGATTTGTATTTCCAGTCGTGTCTCGACAAAATAAAGGCTGATGTCATTCCCACATATTTACGTGCTGCCAAGATGCAGATTGCAACATTTCCCGCATGGATTTTATGTTCATCCAAGGCTAATGTTGTTAGCACGTGTTAGCCTTCTCCTAACCCTTCTTCTGACTACGTTCCACCACAAAAAAAACACCACAAAAAACACTAAAATGATGTGTGAACAGGCGCTTCATAGTAACCATAACAATAATAAAAGAAGGTTTAGAAGATTATCTCGTATAAACATGTGGCAGCTCGGCTTGTGTACAGCAGGACTAATTTCCTCTTCCGGTATATTAAACACTACTGCACATGAGCAACTGATTTATTCCGACTGAACGTGTGGCACATGTAGACATTTGTTATAATTGGAAAAAAAATTCTGGGCCCATGTACACGGTTGAATTCTAATCCGATCTTTGATCTGATCAAAACATTTTGCACATGTAACCACGGCTATTGATTTTTGTTTTTTCTAACTTGCTCTCTTGCAGTTGTGCAAACACAAAAGTAACAAAAATACAGAAAGAATTCAGGTCAATTCAAACAAAGAACATCTCCATCTCATGGATAAGATGGAGCAGTGTAACAAAAGTGTGTTGTGTTTTATAGAGCATAAACAAAAAGATGCCTAAAAAGGGTACAGGAGACCATCATGGTAGGCGCTACAGAGAAAAAGTTTGACTGGCAAGAATTTAAATTTTGAGGCTTTTCTATTGATATTCGTTTAAGATTGCATCCGTACCTGCGGTTCCACTGTATCTGCCAACACTTAGTGTGTAGTTTGTGCTCTCATCTCCCACCCTGAAGTCTTCATACTCAGCATAAGCACTTCCCCCTTCAAAGTCCCACAATTCCACTCTCAGTTTCCACCTCTTGGATTTGTCTTTGGTCATAGCAGAAATCCTCTCCAGACCGAGCCAGTGATCCCCTGAAGGAATCAGCACAAGCAAAGTTTATACAGATTATTTTCCACTCTTTACTGAGAGTTGATAGAACCCTGTTGTTCACTTTATGCAACATTCAGTTATATCAGAATTTGACACATTGTAGCTGAGATAGTTTAAGACCCAAATATCTCATTTTTTACATACATGAAGCAAATCCAAATCCATTCTTATATGCTGCCCATTCTCTGTCAAAGGCCACTGCTCCTCCAGTACGCTTCTGGATCACTGTCCAGATTCCATTTCTACCCATCTCACAGTAAGCCTGTACAGGAACAAATGAAGAGATTTAAAGGTAGTGTCCCATTTGTTTTCATGCACCTTGGTGTGTGAAATGTGTTTTCCACATTTGATCCTTCCCAAGGAGCGGTGAGCAACACACACACCCACTAGGCATGGACACATCTATTAGATATCTAAGTCATGGCTATTTCAAAGCTCACAGCTATAGATATGCATTATGCATCTGATAGACATCAATTCATAGAGGTCTAATGCATGTCGCTCTTTAGATCTCTGGCAGACCACTTTTACGCAACTAGACTCTGTTGCTCAGCAGAAGGTAAGAAATTTGTACTAAACTCATTCTGATAATAATCTACTCTGACTATAGATTAAAATTTTTACCATCATTTTTTCTACTGAGTGTTAAAAAGAGTTAAAGATCATAGTGTAAGTATAAATGTTGGAATGTTGTTTTGATCGAAGTTTCTGTGACCTTTAACCCCAGATCCATTTCAATAGAAATGTTTGCTGCTTCTTGGAATGTAGATTTGGTGTTTTAACCCCCAATCCAACCACTTTATGCTGAGTGTCAAGCAGGGAAGCACTGGGTCCCAATTTGAGTATTTGGTATGACGCGGCCTAGATTTAAACTCACGACTTTCCAGTCTCAGGATGGACACTCTACCAGAAGGCCACTGAGATGGATTTATCCAAGCTTTTATCAAAAGATATCTTACAACAGGAATGAAGCTGATTTTAATTGTAGCTTCAAGGTTTACTGTTGACAGGATCTCAGTTTTCCTCATTTTGATTTGTTAAGCAACTTCTAATTAGCAAACTAGATGGAGCCATAGATGGAGAAAACGAATGCAGAAGAAGAAGTTAAGAACCTTCAGCTTTGTTTATGTTCTACCGTTATTAAAGGGTTTTCAAATCCAGGAATGAAAAAAAAACAGTTCTATAAACATGATGCATTTTCCTTGATGGTCTTCAAGGACTTAGCAGTTAACTTTTACTACACTGCACTGCTGAATGGGAGGCATAACATGTTTTAGCTGAAACAGGAACCAGATTAAAAGTGGCTGAGAGATTTTCTTTCTTCTTAAAACCAATTACAGTCTGCATTTACAAAACTGATTTAGCTGGTATATCCACGACAGACACTATTTTAAAAATGTTATATTTTTGCCTGATTAACCTGGGCGGCAGTTTAGCCCAGGCGGTAGAACAGGTTGTCCAACGACCAAAGGGTTGGCAGATCAATCCCCACCCTCACCAGCCAGCTGTCGCCCCCCCAGTGTGGCCAGTCTGCAGCTCACCGCTCCCCCCAGGGGACAGAAATGTGGAGAAGAATTTCCCCATTGTGGGATAAATAAAGTATCAATTATATTATTAACGTTTAATCTTCTCTTGTCTTTAAACTCTGAAATCGTTCATACGTATTCGCAGAATATTAAAAAGGACAAAAATCACAAACTGCAATAAGAAGTCATGTTTGATACCTTAAAGCTGTTCCTGAACCCTTCAGGTTGTATGCCATAAACCCCACTGGCTCCAGTTGATGAAACTGTCCGAATGTATGAGCAATCGAGTGGTCTACCTGACAAGAGAAAAAGAAATGATATTGTGAACAGTTTCTGGGAGTCAAATTAAAAAATTTATTAACATCATTTTCTTTACCTGCATTTACGGATCCACTCTTCATTAATATAAATAAAGAAAAACAAGAAAGGATGAGACTTAATCTATGGATCAACATTAATTTTACACTGTTTTTTACACAACATAAGTATTTAGCTTTCCTTACCCCAGTCTGCATGGAGAAGATCAAGAGGAGAGCTAATATGAGTTCAGACCAGCCGAGGAGACCTCCCATCTTGACCTGAGTTCAGGAGAAACACGTCTGTCTCACATTTTGCAGAGTAAACTTTACTTAGAGAACGTTCAAAATAGTTCAAGTGAAATTGGAAAAGTCAAACCTATTTAAAAAACACAACTTTTGAATATCACGGAAACCCATACATTTTGCTTAGTTGTCTCTTGAAAAACCTATTGGCTATAACCTCACAGTGAACACATACCTGTTTGCTGTGTGAAGCTTGAGTCGCAGCTCAAAGTCTCAGGACAAACAATGTCTTTTAAACTGTCTGGAGTGCCACACCTCCTTCCTCATCACTGTTAATGTCCTCATTCCTGTTAGGTCAGGCTGAGTGTTAGGGAAGTGTGAGCATCTGAAGCCTCCACCTATCCTCTGAGTAAGCACTGACTTTTCTTGACTTTTCGCGTGTAGATGAGTTTCTCCACGTTTGGGTCATGACTGCCCAAGACATTTCTGCTTCCTGGACAACGCTCACCTGGCTGCACCTGCCTGACTGAATGACATTCGAGGACAAACCCAAAGAAAGACTCATGTTTTGTATTCAGTCTAACTCTGTAGTCAGACGTTTTTAGATCACAGCTAACAAAGAATCAAATTAACCCTTTAACAGTGGCGCTTTAGCTCTGCTGTTGATGCTCTTTGACTCATCGTGACTCATCAACTGTTTACGCAATTATTGTAATTCCAACGGACTTTAAAGCAGAGAAAAACAGCCTCTCCCCAATATCCAACGCTTTTCAGCTTAACATTGCTCTGAATCCATTGGAACAATAATTGCATAAATGTAGTTCAAAGAGAGTGGATTTCTTGTCGTTGGCTATATCTCCTGTATTAATAGGCTGCATGCCTGCCTTTATTTTCAGCACACTGGACAGTTTCTTGAGACTCTAGTTTCAAACTGTGTTTACTCTTCAGTCCTTATGCGTCTTTTGGATTGACTAAGAGAGACAATAAGTTCATCCAACACAACTCGATGGTGCGCGCATCTTTAGCATACATTAATGCATTGAGTCTATATATCAATAAGGGTTCTTCAGGAATGGAATAAAAACACCTTCAACCTGCAGCTTCATTTTTGTGAGCTCTTGCTGTGAAGGACTAGTGTTGTCAGGAAGTGACATTGTTTTGGCATTGGATCTACAATGTTGGATTTGAACATAGAAACACTTGCAAAGTTAACCTTATGAGTTGACACAAGAGTGTGTACACATTTGTGAGAGTGCATATACAGTGAAGGAAATAAGTATTTGATCGACCAGAAAACATTAAGAGTTCTGATTAACAGACTAAGGAGCTTTCAGTGGATTTGACAGAGAAGAGTGTAGACCCGCACAAGACCAGAATGGACTACAAAACTATCAGCAAGAAGCTGGGGCTTAAGGTGACAACTGTTGGTACATTGTTGCACACTCTTGAATGATGATAATTCAGGCGTTCGTGATTTTTTAGAACTTTCTTTAATCCATCTATTTTTTACAATCTTTGCTTGGACCTCACGACTTTCACCAACACGTGCTTTTTCCTTCACTCTCTCTCATGCCCCTAGCGATCACACCCAAAGAAACATCTCAGGATCTCATTTCAGGACCATTTAGCTGTCCAAAACTGCCTGAATTTTAATACCACTGCACTTTACATTTTTAAAACACATTAGATCACATGTGGTTATCTGTGATCCCCCACACAATTCTGTCAAACCGATGAGGATCGCTGGTTTATCCCTCTCCTTTCTCCTGAAAAGTGGGTGGCAGGTCTCAATCGTATTTAAATTCAAGGAAATCCCTTTAGTGAAAAGTGATTCCTTTTGGTGTTCCAGAGACTGTCCATTGGTCCCAGTTTCAGAAGAAATGCTAGCAATGCTGGCACTATTAGCCCTGGCAATGCTAGCTCTAGTTGCAGTTAGCTTTTCCTGAGGTTTGATCTGTAATCCAGTGAGAATAACATCCTTGCTTGTTGTTCCATGTCGTCCACTCTTTTCTCTAGAATGTCAAACCAGTTATCTTGTTGCGCGTTTTGAGCACTGAGTCTCCGGAACTTTTCCACTAGCTCCATGAGAGGAGTTAGCTTAGCCTGGATGTCATCGAGTGCAGCTTTAATGTCTTTACGGTTACCTGTTACGTGGTTTGTCTTCGGGGCCGTGGTCGGCTGTTTTTCTTGGAGATAATCAGCTTTTAAGTCGCTTGACAATCATTGGGAGAGCAACCGGCAGGCAAAACGTGTCAGTTTGTTAACCCAAAACCGGAAATCAAAGTTTGCTGAAGTACACGTTCATGACTTAGAGATGAGTAGAATGATCTGTGGTCAGATGAGACCAACTTGGAGTTCTTTGGTATCAGCCAACCTGTCCTGTTTGAAGGAAGAGAAATGCTGCCTATGACCCCAAGAACACCATCTACACTATCAAGCATGGAAGTGGAAGCATTATTCTTTGCAAGTGTTTTTCTATACAAGGCTGCTTCACCGTGTGGATGGGAGAATGGGCTGAGCCATGTACCATCAAATGCTGAGTGATAACCTCCTTCCCTCCTTAAGCCAGGAGGCTTAAAACGGATGATGGATGAGTCTTCCAACAGGATAATGACCTAAAACAGGGTTTCAGACTAAGGCCCGGGGGCAGGACCTCAAAGTCTTGACGTGCATGCTGGCACTGCAGTTTCTCATGATCAGAACACGAAGCGGACCCAAGTGCTGGAACCCAAAAGGAAAAACAGGTGAATGGTTGGTAAGTAGGATTTATTTTACTGATCCAGACAGGGCAGTGAGCAGACGTGACAGTAGATGTGGAGGGTGGCTGGTGTAACTGACGAGGAGCGTGGCATAGGCTCTTGAGGGAGGCGAGGCTGGAGCTCTTGACGAGTGGCATGGCTGGAGTTCTTGAGGAGTGCTGAGACTGTGGATCTTGAGGAAGGAAGGTGTCAGCCTGGAGATAGAGACAGCCGCTGCTCAAGGTGGTGTTGACTCAGGACTCTCGTGGCTTGAGATTAACCTGAGGCAGAGGAGACAAGGTTCAATTAGCGAGGTACAAGACTAGGGGAGCCAGACGTGAATCACAATGTGACTGAGCACCATCAGGGTTAACGGACTGGCGATGAATGCTGGAGCTGGGTCTCCTTATGAAGAGCAGAGGCTTGATGAGAAGATAGGTTGCAGCTGAGAGTCAGGAGCAGAGCAGAGCTGGGAGGGGGAGGAGTCAGACCGAGGCACCATGACACAGTTGTTGCTATTAAAATTAAACTTTCATTTTAAAGCTGTCATATAATACGTACCTCAAATAATCAGTTTAAAAATTTACATTTTGGTAACCGAAACCTCTGATCAGAATGGGAACACATTCTTCTGGCTTCTCTGCACCCAGCACTAGTGACCTGGACACCTTCCAATGCCCCTTACCACCACGACCATGTTTCTCTTTCGTAAGCAAAAGTGACTGGCATGCGGTCAGGCAGTCAGACTTCCGTGGACTGCAGTGGACCAATATTATAGCCAAAGCTCTCAGATCAGTTAATCTGCACTGCAGGTTAGGGTTCAAACTTCAATGTATGAAAATCTTCCTTTTACAGACAAAGATACATCTCTTCCATTGTTCTTTCTAGTCGTTTTGAGGCTGGTCCTGTTAAGACTGCTGTGACAGTCAAAGATGAGAGCATCTTGAAAGTGGTGGTGTTTTCAGGGGGTAATGTGTGCCACAACACCCAGGAGACAAAAAGCAGGCCAGTCTGTGCTGATTCACAAAAGACAACCGCAAACATACTGCAAACGAAGCATCCCCGGAGCGTATACGTATCTATTCTCAGTTTCCCACCAACTGTAGTATAATCAGGGTGTAGGGATGATGCAGTGAGTACAAGTGTGTTGAAAAATATAGCATGGACTCAGAGGTAGAAAGAAAGACCACTGATACTGAGGTCCTGCATTAACTGATGGTGCACCCCCTCATCTCTGATTTCTATCGCGCCCAGCCGGATCGCCGCCCTGGACCGCCTGGAGGCAGTCGTTGAGGGGGGGGGGTGCTATGGTGCCTGTCAGTCTCCTCCCCCTCCCTCTCCTGCTCTGCTACTGACTTCACCAGCTGTGAGCAATCCACCTCATCACCTGCTGCAGCTCAAAAGGAGACCCAGCTCCAGTATTCAATGCCAGTTTGTTACCCCTTATGGTGACTATAACCTGGTCTCAGTCTAGGTTCAAGTTCATGAATTCTAGTCTTGCCTCGACGCTAACTAATCTCTCCCTGCCTCAGGATTCCAGCCTTCAAGTGTCACCAGTGTGTAAGTCAGCCCGAGCAGTCCTGCAATCCTATGGAAACTACAAGCTCTGCAAAGCCGCGGTATTACCTCCAGCCATGCCTCAAGCCGCAGTTCTCACCAGCTTCATACCAAGCCACTACCATCGCTCCTGGAAGGAAAATAAAAACTCTTACTTACCTCTCACCTACCTGTGTCCTCATTCTGGGTTTCAGCATTTAGGTCTGTCCATCCTACAAGTCATGACAGATGTCAAAGAAAATGCTCTCTGTGTTTTAAAGAACATGGAAAGAGGACTTTGTTTACTTGGATGCAACAGGCATCATCATTAAAAAAAGCATGCAAAGTCCACCTTACTGTGTGTACGAGCTGGTAGTGAGAAACCCATCCAAGGGTTTATCCCCACTGCCAGTAGCCACACATGGCCTCAGCCATATGGTACATGATCACAGCCCGCATCGCTCATATATTTTCAACAGGCCTTTCAGACTGACCTTGTGAGACTATATGGACATGGGGTAAACAAAAGACCTGTCGTGATCATCTGCGATGGCTCCATTGTACTTCTAAATTCTATCTCCATGACCTTTTGCCCTTTGGAAAGTTTCTTTGCCAAGGAGAAAACGCTCAGCTAGGAGACAAAAGAGAAGCCTTTAACTTCCAAAAAAAAGACAGGAAGTTTCTGGTGAGTGAATTTCTAATAGCACAAATGTGGAATATGATACAGGGTATTTTTTTCATGACATTATTTCGGTTGTCGTATATTAATGCAGCAGATAGATAAGAGTACTTTATTAATCCCGAGGGAACTTGCATATCCATCCATTGCTCCATAAAATACACAATACATTCAACAGAAATGTAAAAAGAAATTAAGTAATAAATAGTCATAAAAACATAAAATAATCAAACTCACAGAATAAAAAGTATCAGAGCAATAAAAATAATATAAGTAAAAGTATAAAAGTGGTAAAAAGTAATTGCCCGTTTAGTGACTCATCCTCCCTCCCTTCCCAGCAGCACAGAACAGTCTAACTGCACTCAGTGCAAAGGACTTTCTAAGTCCATATGCCCCTTCCTGCATATGGAGTCCATGTTTGCACACCAGTTCAGCTTCTTGTCCAGGAGGACTCCGAGGTATATGAAGTTTTCCACTACCTCCACCTCTGCTCCGTCAAAGAGGATGGGTTGAACCGTGGCAGATTTTCTATAGAAGTCCAGCACCATCTCCTTTGTCTTGGTGGTGTTCAGGTGAAGGCAGTTTTGTTGCAGTGCACAAAGTCCTCCACTAGGTTTCTGTATTCCCGCTCCTCACCCTCTTTGATACAGGCCACAATTGCTGTGTCATCCAAGAACTTTTGCATGTGGCATGCATCAGAGTTGTAGGGGCAGTCAGTGGTGTAGACGGTAAAGAGGAGAGGTGAGAGCACTGTGCCCTGTGGAGCCCCCTTGCTGCCAGTCAGTATGGAGGAACTGCAACTCCCCATTCTAACAAATTGTAGCCCGTTTGTCAGTCTGTTATCCATGCGCAATCCACGGTTGATCTTGCACAATACATGACAGAGCTGGCGGATTCTGATCATATTGGGAAGAAATTCCAGTAGTCCTCCACCAACATCACTAAACTTTCCACATAGAATACAATGAGTTTACTTTCACCTCTTGTCAGACTAGCATGCCTGTAAACTCATGGCATTCTTTGGTAATTTTTTTGACAAGATCTTTTTTGAAAGATTGCAGACGTTAAATTTATCAAATGTATTACAGTGAATATCTTAACATGAGGAGGACGTGCCACAAATGAACCGATTAGGTGGACATGAAATTTAAGGGCGGCACCATGACACACCCACTTCAGCAGGATGGAAGAAGTTGTGGTGTAATTATCATCATGGTAGAGCAAGACTAATGTCTTGCGGACATGTACCTCACCTGTGTTATTCCACTCTGAAACTTAGGTCCTTATGCTGCTATTGTATACTGTTTTGTTCAGATGGCACCGTCAGTACTGGAAACATTCCCAGACCCACTAAATATTGGGTTCCAAACCGCAGTGATGGAGATGGCACAGCAGCAAAGAAAACTGGCTCTTGCACTACTTCAGGTTTCAGGTGCATGCATTACCTCTCCATCTAGCCCACTGTACTCTCACTGATCATTGATGTCACTTTTTGCATTTCAGTTTTCAACATGGCTAACGACTGTGCTATGTGCTCCACAACCTTAAGTACTGGACCCCCTCGGACTGACTGGGAAAGCTTTCAATATTGGAGGTAGTTCAGAAGGACAGTGAGTGGAAAATGGTAAAAGGCCACGTAAATTTGAAAACCCAATGGCCTTCAGGAGATGTCTGATCCGCTTTCCTCATTTTATCAAATTATGTCATCAGAGTCATTGAACAAAGATTTATGAAACCTGGTGGTGAGTCACGCTGTGCTGTAAACCTTCGTTAAGTAAGTTACACAGCACCATGTCTTGCGAGACCAACCAAGCAATGATGCCAAAATGTTGCAGTGCTGTCTGAACAAGATTCATTCTCTAATTTAGGCATTTGTGTTTCTGACTTGCAGATACAATGTGATAAATGCAGCAGGTGGTTCCATGCCCAGTGCTTGCAAATGGATAAAGCAGAGTACGAAGACACAAAGACCAAGGAGTGGAAGACCAAGGAGTGGAAATGCTGATTATGGGAACAAGTCATGGAGATGTCCTTCCTTTAACCCATCCTGTCAGCCATTTAAAAGATAACTGTTATTTTGATCTTTTAAAGTAGAAGCATGTCTGTGGTTTTCAAATGCCTTAACATATGACAAACTTATTCGAAAAGTACTACTTTTACTTAAGCACTGACTTTGTTTTCTTTTCCAGACACGTGTTCCTGATCTGCTGTTGCTGTTCACACATATTCCTTGCTCCCAACTGACCAAGGCAGCTGGCCATCCATTCTGAGCCAGGTTCTGCCAGAGGTTTCTTCCTGTAAAAAGGGAGTTTTTTCCTTCCCACCCTTGCCACTTTTGGTTTCCTAGGAACATCCACCATAGCTGTGTTTGGGCTTAACAGCTCTGAAATGAAGTGCAATTGAACGGACTTCCCAATGGTGTATGTCGTGTTTTGTTCTGCCACTAGGGAATCAGTAGGAAACAGTTATAGAGATTTTTACTCAAGAGAAAAACCTCCCCATCATGTACATTAATAGTTTGAGTAAATAGAGGAAACCGATTCCAACATTCGTCATCTCTTCTTGCATTTCTGTATTGGATCAGATGTTTTGGACAAGTCAATAACTACAGATGGGTTACCACAGCTATCCTGATTTCCGCGAAAAATTCAATAGCATACTTACGAGTGCCATGTGGGTAATGGATGTAATTTAAGCAGAAACAAACACTAAGAACATGCAGCTGATTTAATAGTGTCAAATGTTTTTGTTTGCCTTTGGAATGCAGACACTTCTTTTAAATAATTGTTTGAAGTACAGTTCTTTTACAGTTCCTCTAAGGATTGTTTGAGGTGGCTGTATTTTGTCCCAGAAAAGCCGACTACTCATTATGGTTTGCACAGATATGTAAAAGAATATTTGTTATTTATGTAGCAATTGTTATAATTTAAATTCTTTAATCATAATTATGATGTGTACTTCTGTTTACCTTTTGAATGCAGGCAATTCTGTGCAACATTTTTTTGAGGATTCCTTTGATCATTTACAATTCCAATAAGAATTGTTCTAGGATGTTTTTTTTTGCAAACGGAAAGACAATAAATGAGGTTGTGTTAACTGAATGGATTAACTGTATGATTGTTTGAAGAGATGAGTCTTGAGTTTGGATTTGAACGGTGGCAGCGTGTCGGTGTTGCGTAAATCTGGAGGAAGAATTCCATAGCTGGGGGGCGGGGCGACTGAAAGCTCTGCCCCCCATGGTGGCAAGACGGGCAGGTGGGACATGGAGTTGGAGAGAGGAAGTGGAGCAGAGAGATCGGGAGGGAATGGCAATGTGAAGGTCAGAAGTCTAGGGTGGAGCCAGCTTATGGAGTGCTTTGAAGGTTATGAGAAGAATCTTGAAACTAATCCTTTGTTTTATGGGAAGCCAGTGTAAGTTTTGGAGAATTGGTGTGATGGGGTGGGATAACTGGGTCCTGGTGATGATGGCAAACCAAACAGGAGGGAATTACAATAATCGATCCGAGAAGTGACAAGACTATGAATGGAGATGGAAGTAAGCAGAATGGGTGATATTAATATGAGATTGGAACGAAAGTGAGCTGTCAAGGATGACACCCAGACTCTTTACCTGAGGGGAGGGAAGAACAGAGAAGTCGTTGATGGAGAAGTTATTGGATTTGGAAATAGTGGATGAACTGCCTACAAGGAGGAATTCAGTTTTGGAACTGTTGAGTTGGAGAAAATTGGAAGAGAACCAGGAATGGATTTCTTGCAGAGGTTAAGGGGGGAAGGAGGAAGTGATGAGGAGGGTTTAGTAGAAATGTAGAGCTGGGTGTCATCCGCATAGCAATGGCAATTAATGTTGTGTTTATGGAAGAGAGAACCAAGAGGGAGGATGTAAATGATGAAGAGAAGGGGACGTAGGACAGAGCCCTGGGGAATACCAGCAGAGAGTGTGAAGGTGTTTGACATATGAGGTTTAATCTGGATAAATTGACTACGATCTGATAAATATGAAGAAAACCAGGACAGAGGGGTGTCAGAAATACCAATAGTTTGAAGTCTGTGAATAAGAATATTGTGGGAAATGGTGTCAAAAGCAGCAGTTAAATCAAGGAGAATGAGAATGGACAGTGAACCGGAGTCTGAAGCTAAGAGGAGGTCATTTGTGATTTTTTAAAAAGAGCTGTTTCTGTACTATGGAGTGGGCGGAAACCAGATTGAAAGTGTTCGTAGATATTGTTACTGGAAAGATGAGCATGGAGCTGAAGAGCAACAGTCTTTTCAAGGACTTTGGAAATAAAAGGTAAATTAGAGATTGGGCGAAGATTATTAAAGTTGTTTGGGTCAAGACCAGGTTTTTTCAAAACTAAGTAATAGAGGCGATTTTTAGAGAATGTGGAACAATACCAGACATGACAGAAACAATGTTGGTTATTGATGGGAGAAGAGAAAGGGGCAGGATTTAACAAGAGATGTATGAATGGGATCCAGTTGACAGGTGGAAGGTTTAGAGTTGGTAATGAGGTCAGAAATGGTTTGGACAGAAGGAAGGGAAAATCTTGAAAAGGTTGTCAGAACCGAGGGAGGAGTGAAGGTGTCCACTCCAGAGACTGCCGCTTGGCTTGTGAGCTGTTGATGGATTGTAGAGATCTTAGAAACAAAGGACATTACAAAAGTAATGGTGAGGAGAGATGTTTAGGGAGAGAATCAGGGTTTTTTGTTAAATTAGAAAGAAGTGCGTAAAGGGTCCTAGTGATACAGTGTATACACTGTATCACACTGTTTAGCTCATGGTTACTCTTAGCTGAATTTGCACAACAGCTGATTTGTATTTACTGTTGCATAGTTATATTTTATATTTGATGTGAATGTTTCAGTTATCCTGTATACATCCTACCCTTTAGTTATTTTATTTAACCTGTTGGCATTTAGAAGAAAGTAAGGATTTCATTGCACAGGGAAACGCATTTCCATTCTGTGCATATGACAAACTCCTTTAAATACTTAAAGTTTAGTCTGTCTGCTTTGCTGCTGCATGGCGTTCGCTTGCTGCACTTTATACTCCAACTTTAATCTTGTAAATCAACAACAAAAAACTTCGTAAATTTAAAACTTTAAATCTGGTGATGTTCATTCATCTTCTAAACCAATTTTGTCCCTTTCGGAGTCACGGGGCTGCCGGATTCTATCCCAGCCATTTATGAGCGACGCCAGGGGACATCCTGGACAGGTCATCTGTCGCAAGGCCACAATCACAATACATACACACACCTAAGGACCATTTAGAGCAGGGGTCTCAAACTGAATTTACCTGGGGGAGACTGAAGGCAGGGTCTAGCTGAGGCTAGGCTGCAACTTCAGTGCACACACACATGCAACTTGTGAGTGTCTGAGAGCCAGTAAATTTGTATGGAACATGTACTATACTATTAACTATATTTTATTAACTGTTTTCTGTACATAATTTACTCATAAAACTCTAATTCAAATAAAATAAGTAAATAAATAAAAAATCAATACGTAAATAAATCAGTAATACATTTCTGTTTATTTTGTCTTCTATATCTGCTGTTTTGTCTGTGTTGAATGTTTTTTTTTTTTAAGTTTACTCTTTAAACCACAAATCAGTAAAGGAGAAACAAAATTCAGTAACCATTTTTGGATTTTCTTTCTCGTGACTTTTTGCACATTTAAACCCTGGTCACAAGTTATTGTAGAGCAGCCAGTCACTCACTCCTATATTTTCATAGTTGGGTTCAAACTGTGGTTTGTAAAAGAACAGGCACTGTTCACTGGAGATCTACCGATTGGTTACCGATACCTGAGATCAGAGGTTCAAAAACGGATGGAAATTTAAGTTTGCCACACCAAATAAGTGCAGCCAAAATGCACAATAAGCATGTTTGAGATCAACCAGGTGGAAGAAACACAGCGCAGATCACCTGGTGTGTGACGTATGTTTTTTCTCCAACATCACCTGTCAATCACCACAAAAATATCACGAGAAAAGGGCGGGAGCAAGGCCCCAACCTAAGCGAAAGCAGCTGGATATTTAGTACCGCATTGACTGAAAGCTGCCCTGATGACTACAAAACAATGCATTATGGGAAAAGTATCCTGACAGTTTTTTGTAGTTGAGTGATCAATTAAAACAATTTAAAATACCTATTGATAAAACATAGCTACATGCATTACAAAACATTACAATAATTAAAAAAGATATAATAACTCAGATTATTTGAATGTTAAAAACAACTCCAACTTTCTGTTCTCGTTCAGTGTCGCTACAGCGTCGCCTTCATCTCATCCCCCCCCCCCCCTCGCCTGCACACGCCTGGTCTCACCAACGATCCAGTGTTCCCCTGACGCTTATTTTAAGTTTCAAGATGGATTCCAACAGTGAGTCAGGTGGGCAGGATGGGAAATGAGGGAATGAAGTTGAAATAAAGCTTCGAAGTTGAAGAAATGGGAGCGGGGGATATTGTATTTAATTACAAGTTGCTCAAAGGATGCAAATATACCATCAATGAATAGGTTTTTTTTTTTCATTCATTTTCATAAAAAAAAAATGAATGAATAGGTCCTCAAATGAAACAATGCCTCTTCTGTTTCATTCCCAAAAAGCTATGATTTTTATTTGTGGGTGTACATTCTGATTGTTTTTTTAAGGGAAAATACTTGTCTAAATCGTCTCCAGATTTTCAGAGATTGTTATGGGATTAGAGGTGTAATCTCTCTGTAATCATTTTTGCGATTTTAACTCGTCAATATACAATATTCTTAGAGATTAAGATGACGAAAAGTAGAGTTCTGGTGTTTTTTCTGGCATAAAGTGTCTGAAAAAATGACTTTAATTTGTTTTTAGCAGAGCTTGTTTTCTATGCTGCCTATTCCTTTGCCTGCTCCATAGCGCCCCATGAATGTAAAAATTTGATGCAAAGTAATGACAAATTCATTTTATTAAATAAAGTGTGTACGTGTGTGAGTGGGAATTTGTCAAGTGCTGAGAATTCCAACCAAAAGCTGTTGTAGCACAACGCCTGATCAGTGGATGTCCTAGGTAAGATGTCTGCCCCCTACTGAGGTGAGGAAGAAGCAGAAATTACCATTGAAATAAGGAAATTACACGTTGTGAGCTGTTTTCTCAGTACAAAGCTGATCAAAAATGGGAATAACATAATCAAAAGGGGATCTGCTAAAAACAAATGATAATGTAGATATCCTGAGTCGTCCACCCATCTGCCCAAATGACAGAAGACATTTTGATTTAATGGAAAATTAACTGCATCAGAATATGAGGAATTAAAAACATAAAAGCTAAAGCAAATGGCAATCAAAAAAAGGAAACTAAATACAAATCAACAAATGTGTATAAATGGCACGATGAAGCACAAAGAGGAATAAAAGTCAAAATGAAGCAAAAAGTGTCATGGCTAGTAGGCGCGACAGACCCCGACGCTGGAACCCAGAAGGAAAACACAGGTAAGTAAGATGGTAAGTATTTGGATTTTATTGTTGGCGTGGCTTGGAGTCGAGGTGTGGCTGGAGGTCCTGGCGTGATTAGGATTCGTGGCGTCACTGGAGGTCTTGGCGTGTTTTGAGCTCCCAGGATTTTCAGGGAAGTAGAAGCTGCTCGTGGAGACATCTGACTCAGGTGACACTCGTGGTTTGAAGTCCTGCAGGAGAACAAAAGTTAGGGAGGAGCATAAACATAGGAGCAAACATAAGCTCTAGTGACCAGACTAAGCACCATCAGGGGCAACGAACTGGTGAAGAATGCTGGAGATGGATCTCCTTATGAAGGGCTGGTGGTTGATTAGGTGAGTGGTCACAGCTGGTACGAGTCAGGGAGCAGAGCAGAGGTTGGGGGGGGGGACTGCCAGAGGCATCATGACAAAAAGAAACAAAAATTATGTATAACAAAAATTAAACAGTGAACAAACAACATTTTAAGAATGCAGTACATGACTTCCAGTTATGGCCGCCACCTGAACAGACACATTACTCACTGCTCTGCTATACCGACATTTAAATCCTGCTAAAATACTCCCCCAAAACCTAGGTGAAGGGGTTTGAGAATACAAAAGGAATGCAGAAGGGTAACAAATCAATGCTGGATACCAATAACCAGCCAAAGCTGATGAACTTTCAAATTCGGAGCAGATCCCAAAGAGCTAATGAGGCTGACAACATGGCTGAACAAGGTAAAAGAGAATGGAACCCAGAGCTGGAAAGATCGAAAGCTGATGAGATCCTGGCTGCCATTGGAGCTATGAAAGATGAATTCACAACTCGTTTTGACGGAATAGGGACCACAATAGGAGACGTAAAAAATAGAAATGAGTGAGTTTACTTAAAGAATATCCCAAGTGGAGCAGCGCACATCAAAATTCCTTGACTTGGAAACCAGATCCCGACTACACAATCTGAGGCTGGTCGGGCTGCCGGAGGGTGCCGAGGGAGAAGACCCGTGCACATTCCTGAAAAAGGGGATCCTGGAGGCATTAAATATGCAGGTGCGAGCGTGCACACCGAGTCGGACCAGCGAGGGAACCTGGAGCACCACCAAGAACAATAATGAAGTTCATCAACTACAGGGAGAAGCAAGCGGTCGTGGTGGTAGCAAAAACTGGCATTCAACAAAAAGGAAAAAAAGGTGCGATTTTTTTCCAGATTTAGCCATGGGACTTCAACCAGCTGAGGAAGCAGTTTGACCCGGTGCGACGGGAGGTGCGCAACCAGGGCATTCGGCATGGGCTGATTCATCCTGCAAAACTGCTGGTAACCTACAAAGATTGCACCCACACCTTCAAAACACCAGCTGAGGCACAGAATTTCGTTGAGAAGATCCAGGAGGACACAGCGTAAATATCAATCCACGGAGATGTAATTTATATTTGTATTACTTAGTGAATAAGCAAGTAATTTCTGGTATATATTTAAAGTTTGTGGCAACAGTTGAACGGGAGGAGGGAAAATTCATGTGGATGATAATTGAAAATAATCAATGAATAAATATGTTAGATACACCTTCAGATTATAACATGGAGTGTTACTTCACAAAATATCACCAGTGTTTGAACAAAGACAATGGTGAATGGAGGGACCAATCCTCGCAGGCGTGGAACAGTCAAATGCGATAACGGGAGATGACTTTCAGGGGGGAGGGGGAGGTGTTTTTTTAATTAAACAAAGGGAAAGGGGATTTGTTTTGATGGATGTTCTAGCATCCAGGGTTTTTTGTGCCTCTATATGTTCAAAAAAGTTACAAGTTAATAAGTATGTCTTGGTTGAATATAACACAAGAAGTAAAACTTAATTTTATTTCTTGGAACTGCAGAGGTCTTCTAAATTCAAACAAAGTGAAACAAGTCATGAACAGAATAAAAGATATGGATGGTCAGGTGGTATTTCTGTAAGAAACTTGATATGGTGCCTCTGTCAGACTCCTCCCCCTCTCCTCTCCGCTTGGCTGCTGATTCTCCCCAGCTGCGACCACTTACCTCATCACCTCATCCGCCTTCATAAGGAGCTCCAGGATCATCAGTCTTCGCCAGTCCGTTACCCCTGAGGGAATCCATTACCACGAGTGGTCGCCAGTATCAGCCTCAGCCCGGATCCCCCACTCTGACTTCTCCTGCGGTCACACCTCGAGCCTCTGCCGTTGCCTCTGCTCTTTGGATCTCCCCTTCAGACGGCTGCTCTTTCCTGTGGAGGAAACCACCAGTGACGCCACCAGCATCTGCCTCACGCCAGGGACCTACCTCATGTCCTGCTCACACTCTGTCTCCAGAATCTCCCATTAAATCTCTTAACTGCCAAGCTCGTCCTCCTGTGTTTCTTCTGGGTTCCAGCATCTGGGTTCGAAAGTGTTCTGCAGCCATGACAAAACTCATCTTCTTGATATAGAGTTGAAATGTATTAAAAGAAGATGGCAAGGCAATGTATTTACAACCCCACTTTCCTCTAATGCAAGATGAGTTATGAAATTTCTTAATACAGTTCCTTTTCAAGTAAAAAATATAACAAAAGATAAATGGGGAAGATATGTAATCATTCAAGGTCAATTACTTTCAGAGGATTTGTGTTTTGTAATTGTTTATGGTCCTAACATAGATGATGCCAAGTTTTTTGAGGATGTGTTTCTTTCAATAGCATCACTCATAGGACAGTATATCATAGCAGGAGACTTTAACTTTACTCTAGACCCTAAAATAGATCAACAGGAAAAGATCAATCTCACAATAAATGCAGAACAGTTATTCAAGGTTACATTCAATAATTGAACCTATTAGACATATGGAGAGAATTAAACCCAAATGATATGGGCTACTCTAATAAATATAAGACATTTTCCAGGATTGATTATTTCCTATTCTCTTTAGAAATATGTCATAAAATTTACATTTGTTTTTATGACTCCATTGTAATCTCAGACCATGCTCCATGTTGTTTAGCATATATGGATAAAAATATTATTAAAGACCCACCCCGGTGGCATTTCCAGCATAAATGGTTATAGGACAAAGAATTTATAAAATATATAGGAAAACATATTGATGAATACTTCAAAATAAATACGGCGCAGATATCTGCATGTGTAAGATGGGAAGCTTTCAAAGTGGTTCTTAGATGTCACATCATTAGCTATACAGGTTCAAAATTAAAAAAGTGGAGAGGGGAGAGACAACAGTTGGAACACAAGATTACAACGAAAAGATAAACAAAGAAAATAATTTGCAACTGATAAACGAGTTAGCAACTTTAAGAGCAGAATATAATAAACAATCAGCTGGTCAAGCAGCAGCAAGTTTCTTAGGACTGAAACAATCCTTCTATGATCAAGGTGATAAGGCAGGCAAACTGCTGGCTTGGCAGATAGAACAATTGGAGTTTAAAACACCAATAACATCTATTATATCAAATCACATAACTCTTGTCAATCCCACTTAAATTAATGAAGCATTTAGAGAATACTATAGTGAGTTATACAATGCAGAAAAGAAAAAAATACTCAAAATATGAACAATTTTTAGATCAGTTAACCATTCCAACTATATCTAATGAAAAAAGAGAGGCTTTAAACCTGAAAATCGGTAAAGAGGAAATTGGACATGCAATAGGCTCCTTGCACGTAACTAAGGAGTTCTACTTCCGCCGCCTTGAGTGTGAGGCCGACCATTTCCGGCTTGCGACTTCTATAGCAGCGACACGGCAGATTTTGATTGCGAAAGATGGCATAATTCACCCGTTGTCTACAAGGTCTCCCGAAAATCGACGTGAACGACATCTACAGGACTGTCGACCAGTGCGTGTGTCATGTGAAGGGGTGGCTCGAGAGCCGGTTGGACCCAGATGCAGAGGCAGGAGGCAAGGGGGTTCAGGGCTAGGGGTTTTAATAGAAAAAACAAACAAAAAGCGCTGCAAAGCAGGATGGCGAAAACAAAACAAAACTCACTGTGGCGTGGCGTGGCGAGGGACAAGAAACATGGCATGACATGAACAGCATGACAGGAATACCTAATGGACCAACACAGGAGGAAGGCAGAGACAAGACTTAAATACAGACAGGGCAGACAAGACACAGGTGGACACGATCAGGGCTGATGGGGACCAAAGGAAGTAAACTCAAGAAAACAGACAAGACAGGAGACTTTCAAAATAAAACAGGAAACAGAAACAAGACAGAACAAGGATAACAATTCAAATCATGACAGCGTGGTTACAAGGGCAAAATATCGTGTCGAAAAAATATAGTGTCGAAAATACCGAGAAATAAGAGAAATGTGTCTCGTTGTAAACAAACCTTTGCTGTCACATATATTTATGCAGCAGCTCGGTAGAGGCGATCTTCCAAACGTGCTGTTATTAATGTTATGAATATTATGAAGCGCCTGTTCGCTCATCATTTTATATTTAATCCGTGTGGTCAGTGCTTTTTTTGTGGAAGAAGTACGGAGCTGGAAGAAGAACCCAGTGTTAGGACAGGCTAACAACACGGGCTAACAACATTAGCCTTTTGATGGACACTAAATCCAGGACCTTGCGGGAAACGCTGCAGTCTGCATCCTGGCTGCACGTAAATGTGTGGGAATAACATCAGCCTTGTTTTGTCGGGGCACAACTAGAAACACAATTCCATGTGATTCCACAGTTTCTAAGGACTGAGTGACATTTCTGCTCTGAAAAGCTCACACACACTGTGAGCTTTGCTCTGTCCTCGTGAGTCCGGCAGCCGCTAACCCAGAGCGGCGGGTTGGCTCGCAGTCCGAATTCTCACACATAACAAAACAACAAAACGCAGACGTAACAAAGCACCCTCCCCTCAAACACATTAATAAATCCGGCTGCCCTGCTCAGAGAGGTTCACTCGGTGCACTGGCACCGGAGCCCGAACGCAGAGTTCGGGTGCCGGGTCCAGACGTCAGTGAGATGCGGGGGGGATGCGTATCCCCCCGCATCTCCCTCGTGAGGGGTGTAAGAGAGGGGAGAGCCAGCGGGGCGAGAGCGGAGCGGCGCTTTTCACGGGGCGTCCGCAGAGCAGCTGGTCGGTCCCGTATGAGCTCCAAAGCTTTCTCTCAGCGAAACACCGTCTATGCATGACGTAACCCAGAGCAGTAGTGACACACGATCGGAATGACCGTTTACATGCTCCACGATTGGATAAACGATCGGTATAACCCACCTATTTCGATCGGAAAGAAATTTTGATCTGAACGATTCTGTTTGGGGCAAAGTATTTCGAACCGCGCGTTTATATGACGCATTTTCTTTCCGATGAGGCGTTCTTTCCGATTGCTACAAATACGAAACACGACCTGTCTTGCTTGGGGTGAAGTCCTCCCGCCGTACTCTTACCATCCATTCGGCTCTCACCGACACATCTACTGGAAAGCTATGAAAGCTTATAGTACTGTTGTACTTTGACGAATTCGCACACAGGGGTACACAACAATGTTGTGATGTCTTTGTCACGCGTTGAAACACCAAATGCCTTTTACCCGAAATCCGCTCATATTTACTCAAAACTAGCAACTCAACAAAACTCCCCACAACAATAACACGACCAACAGGAAGTTGTCGGCCTTACACTCAAAACACGGTAGTTAACCGGAAGTTCTGTCGTGCACGTAGGCTATTGATAGTCTCAAAACTAGTAAAAAAGCAAGTCCAGATGGTCTCCCAGTCGATTTGTATAAAGAATTTAAAAATAAACTAATAAAATCCATTTTTGAAATGCTCCAAGAAGCATTTAGAAATAACAATATCCCCCCATCAATGAATTGTGCGTTGATAATTCTATTACCTAAACCAGGAACATCCTCAAACAAATGTGAAAATTTTAGACAGGTGACAGGTTTAGTTTTTCACATTTTTATGCAATCTTTTTGTTCAACTGATGGAAAAAAAAGCTGAAAGTCTGCACTTCAATGGCATCTGCGTGGTTTTATTTAAAATTCACTGTGGTAATGTACAGAAACAAAATCAGAAAGAATGTGTTTCTGTCCAAATATTTATGGTCCTGACTCTACTTGTGCATACAGACCAACATGTGTGAAACATTTCATTCGGTCATTTTGTGCAAAGGTGAGCTGAGACCTGTACTCAAGTGAGAGTTAATGTTCTACTGGGGTGGAAGATGAAATGTGAAAAAACACAAACCAAGACCCCCGCTGAAGCAGCAGTGGTAGCCAGGATCCCCTGACACCTATATGGTATAGCACATAGAGGCACAGTAACGGGGAACTACAGCCCCAGCGCAGGGCCCCGCCCCCGGAGAGCACCCCGAGCCCCAGACAAACAGTGTACCACCACCCAGGAGTTCTGAGCATCACCCACCCCAACCCCAGGCATGAGCCAGGGTCCCCACGGATGAAGCCATTTTGAGAAATTGTGGTTGGTGATTTTACAGAGGAGCTGTGGATCCAACAATTCCACATGACATGCTCAACTTCTGATGAGCTCTCTGATGCTGTGGGACCTCTAGTGGCACCATCTGTGCACTGCCCAAGGCAGCCAGTTCCTACCAAGAAGTGCATTGCCATCTGGTTGTTGCACACATGACTCATTTAATTTGAAAAAAGTTTTTCCATTGTAGTTTGGTAAAACATTTGAGTTTTAGATATATTGGGAGCAGAGAAGGACATTTCAACATGATTCTTAAGAAACTCATTACAACTAGAAAGGTGTTATGACTTTGTATTGTTTTATTTAAATTTATCAGGAAACTGCTAATTTAAAAATGTGTCTGATAGCATTTAAGCGAAGAGCTTTCATCAAATAAAAATACTTTCAATGATTGAGGCACACACTTAATCAGAAGTTTCAACTCGTTTATTGTTTTTCTGAAATATAACCGTGTTTTAGAATAACAAAGTGTCTGGAAATACAGAAATACTTTGAAACTGTTACATGGGAGTTATCATCATTCTGGTGGCTTTGGCTGAGTAGGGGGCAGGTCCTTTCCAGGTGAGCCAGTGAAGACCTGAAGACCAACCAATGTTATCCCCCTTTGGATGCCATTCACCATTCAGACTGGCAGAGCCGCACTTGCTGTACCACCAGCCGCCACTGTCAAAATCAGTGCATGCATTTATAGCAATATCACCAAAGATACAAGGGTCGCAGCCGTCACTGTCATGGTCAAAGGTGCTGAAGCCATAGCCATTTTGGTCGACGCCGGGATAGGCTCCTCGGATAGCATCACCTTAAGACAGAAACATTGATCAGTGTTTAGTGTTCAAAAAACAGACGGACTTTGCTGCTGACCCAAAGCAAACATGATCAGTCAATCAATGGACCATGGAATCCCACCCTTTTTTATATACCGTATTTGCACGACTATAAGGAGGCATAAGAGGCATGAAGAAGAACATGATGGAAGAGGCTATAAATAAAGTGTGGGAATGGCAAGAATTTAAATTTTGAGGCTTGAAATGTACTTTTATTCAGAGATAATGTTATTATATCAGAATACGTTTTTCTATGATCTTCATGTAAGATTGCATCAGTACCTGCGGTTCCACTGTATCTGCCAACACTCAGTCTGTAGTTTGTGCTCTCATCTTCCACCCTGAAGTCTTCATACTCAGCATAAGCACTACCACCTTCAAAGTCCCACAGGTCGACTCTCAGTTTCCACCTCTTGGATTTGTCTTTGGTCATAGCAGAAATCTTCTCCAGACCGAGCCAGTGATCCCCTGAAGGAATCAGGACGAGCAAAGTTTATGCTGATTATTTTACACTTTTTACTGAGAGATGAATGAACCCTGTTGTTCACTTTACACACCATCCAATTAGTTCTGAAATTGAAACATTGTAGCTGAGATAGTTTGAGACCTAAAGATCCCATTTTTTACATACATGAAGGAAATCCAAATCCATTCTTATATGCTGCCCATTCCCTGTCGAAGTCCACTGCCCCTCCAGTACGCTTCTGAATCACTGTCCAGATTCCATTTTCACCAATCTCACAGTAAGCCTGTACAGGAACAGATGAAGAGATTTAAAGTTAGTTCCCATTTGTTTTCATGCACCTCTGTGTGTGAAATGTGTTTTCCACATTTGATCCTTCCCAAGGAGTGGTGAGCAACAGACACACCCACTAGGCACGGATACATCTTTTAGATATCTAAGTCATGGCTATTCCAAAGCTCACAGCTATAGATATGCATAATGAATCTGATAGACATCAAGTCATAGAGGTCTAATCCTCTTTAGATCTCTAGCAGACACAGCTGATTGCGTCACAGTCTAATCATACTTTGTGCGTTGTTTACAAATTCAAATTAATTTATTTACTTAAAAATACACAACGCACAAGGCTTGTGTCACACTGGACACAAGATGTCTGTTTGATAACATCTACAACAGATGTCTATTAGTTATCTATGGACATGGATGTCTATTCTCAATTATGTTCCTCTATTAAAATTCTACCATTAGTGTTCTGCATTTAGGGGTCTCATACGTATCTACTTCTAAACTTCTATTTTTTAAATATTTTTATGTGTCTATTAGAAAAGTTTTCAAACAATCAATAGATATAAAATACAAAAGCCAAGTCAAACATGTTCCTATCGTTGTAATCCTGGTACACTGTCATCCTTTTTCTCCTTTTACTATCAAATATAAACATGACAACATTAGTGTAAAATCCACCTCATTCCTCATCTTTACATGTAAATGCAGGTCTTTGGTTTAATAATTTTACATCCGAACTGAACTAAACTCTGTTGTTCAGCAGAAGGTAAGAAATGTTTTTTAAACTCATTCTGATAATAATCCACTCTGACTATAGATTAAACTTTTAACCATTATTTTTTTCAACTGTATGACAAGTTCAAAATCTAAGCTGGAATGTTGTTTTGAGATAGGTTTCTGTGACCTTCAACTCCAGATACATTTCAATAGAAATGTTTGCTGCTTCTTGGAATGTAGAACTTTGTGAATACTAGTTGTCTGTCAACAAAAAGGCCGCATGTGACATAATGGTTAGCTTTCATAGGTTAACTGAAGTCTGCTAATTGCCTGTATGTGTTTCTGTGGCCCTGTGAAAAACTGATGACCTGTGTACTGTGTACTCCACCTTCAACAGTAGCTGTGTTGGAACCAACAAACTTGTGACCCCAAAAGTGATTCAGTGGGGTCTGAAGATGAATGAATGGTAGTAAAATTGCAGTAAATATTCTTTAATTAGTCAATGTTTAAACGAGTTATATAGACATCTCAAAATATCCCAAGATGATATTTCTATAACCCAGTATTTTTATTGAGTTTTACATTATACAAACACAATTACAGAGTTCTGTTAGTCTGAAAGACAAATTACTAAAAGAAGTGTTTATAATAAAGCTAAGGAAAAAAAACAAAAAGAAACAACAAAAGAAAAAAAAACATAATAATACGTAAGAATAGTAAATAAGATTAACAAAAAAAAACCATACCATTCCCTGTCACTGCCACAGTCAAACCATCACTCCATCACGCATGACCTGTACTATATGCTACCACATGCAGCTAAGCTGCTGTAGGCTTATATGACTAAAGAGCTGGAAATGTTCTCAAAAAGGGACCCCATAATTCTTTAATCATATCAGGAGACTTTTTGAGTGAACACCTAATTTTCTCCAGTTTTAAACAGGACATGATATCCTGTAGCCACTGTGAATAAGACGGGGGAGAGGTATCTTTCCATCTAAGCAGTATAGCACGTCGTGCCAGGAGTGATGCAAAGGCTATACAGTGTTTTTTGGCTGTACTTGAAACAGCTTGGTCCTCCACAACCCCAAAGATGGCTGTTAATGTATTTGGTTTTAAATTTGTGTTAAATACACAAGACATTGTGTCAAAAATTGTCCTCCAATATGCATTCAAAAGAGGGCATGAAAATAACATATGATACAGAGAGGCATCTTTAAGATTACATCTTGTACATAATGGACTAACTGTGGGGTACATAGAAGCCAGCTTTACCCTGGAAATATGGACCCGATGTACCACCTTGAACTGAATTAGTTGGTGTCGAGCACAAAATGAAGATGAGTTTACCAGTTTAAGAGCAGAAACCCAAGTATCATCTGATATAGCAAGGCCCATATCTTTTTCCCAAGCCATCTTAAATTTATCCACAGAGGAACATTTAAAGTTCAACATAATGTTATATAGTTTAGAAATAAGACCCCTCCTGGATGGATGTAGTGAAAAAATCTTGTCAGTTATTTCTGTTTCTGTGGTAGAATTGTGGTAGTTGAGAAACAAAGAAATGACGTACTTGAAGGTAACGAAAAAAATCTGAATTTAAAAGATCAAATTTCCCTTTCAGTTGAGCAAATGAGGCAAAGGTATCCTCTATAAGTAGATCTTTAATGCGAGTGATACCGCTGTGATGCCATCGCAGGAAACCTGAATCCATAGTAGATGGCTTAAAAAGGTGATTCATGGCAATAGGACTCCAAATTGAGAAACTGTGCAGGCCAAACTGTTTTCTAAATTGAGACCATATCTTCAGTGTGTGTTTAACTACAGGGTTGTTAAGAGATGCAATACAACTTAAAGGCAAACCAGAGCCAACATAGGTCAGAGGCGAGAGATCGTTGTCTTGGCAGAGCTCGAGCGTTATCCAGTTAGGACAATCCGAGTGGTCATGGTAGAAAGACCAATTCACAATATTTCTTATATTGGATGCCCAGTAATAGTAGCGAAAGTTCGGCAGGGCAAGCCCCCCTTCTATTTTAGTTTTTTGAAGGTAGATTTTATTTAGACAAGGATGTTTACCATGCCATATATAGGAAGATATAAGGGAGTCTAGTTGCTGAAAAAAAGAGCCAGTAATGCATATTGGAAGAGTTTGGAAAAGATAAAGAAGTTTAGGAAGTATAATCATTTTAACAGAGTTCACTCGTCCAACTAAGGACATTGATAGGGAAGACCACTGCCGGACTATCAGTTTGATTTGGTTTAAATAGATAGCAAAATTTTCTTTGAATAAATCTTTATATTTTTGGGTAACTGTGACTCCAAGGTAAGTAAATCTACTGCGCTCGACTTTCAGAGTGAAACCATTAAAGTCTAGGTTCTGTGCTGCTTCATTGACTGGAAAGAGCTCACTCTTACTAATATTCACCTTATAGCCTGAAAAACTGCCAAAATGACTGAGCAATGCCAAGGCAAAGGGAAGAGACTGAGCTGGATTGGAGACATAGTGCAATAGGTCATCTGCATATAAGGAGACTCTCTGCTCCACACCTCTTCTCCTGATACCGAATAGTTCTTTACAGCTGCGAAGTGTAATAGCAAGAGGTTCTATTGCTAAGTTGAAGAGTATAGGACTCAAAGGGCAGCCCTGTCTGGTCCCACGGTACAGATTAAAGGGGCTTGATATTTGGGAGTTAGTACGAATCCTTGCAGTGGGCTCAGAATAAAGTAACTTGATCCATAGATTAAAGGCAGGGCCAAAACCAATTTTCTCGGTACAGCCAGCAGATACGGCCACTCGACCCGATCGAATGCCTTTTCTGCATCAATAGTAATCACACATTCAGGTACATCTTCAGGGGCAGAATAAATTATATTGAAGAGCTGCCTAATATTAAAGTATGCCTGTCTTCCTTTGATGAAGCCAGTCTGATCCTTGAGAATAATGGTAGGAAGGATGCTCTCCAATCTATGAGCTAGGACTTTTGCTAAGATCTTAGCGTCTGTATTCAAAAGTGAGATGGGTCTATATGATGTGCAATCTGTAGGATCCTTGTTTTTCTTTGCAATGAGTGTAATGCAGGCCTCAGTAAAGGACTGGGGTAATCGATCCAAGATGAGATTTCTACAGGTAAATGTGTAGGATTCCTATATGTGCAGACATCTGTTAGAACACTATCTAATAGATTAACAAAATAGAGTAGTCAGAGATGTTCTGTAGACATCAACAGTAGATGTACATTAGACATCCTGTGCCTATAGTTGGCAGCTGCACTCGATAACCATTTGGTGGTTTAACCCCCCAATCCAACCACTTTTTGTTGATTGTCAAGCAGGGAGGCACTGGGTCCCAATTTGAGTATTTGGTATGACTCGGCCGGGATTTAAACTCACGACCTTCCAGTCTCAGGATAGATACTCTACCAGAAGGCCACTGAGATGGATTTATTCAAGCTTTTGTCAAAAGATATATTACAACAGGAATGAAGCTGATTTTAACTGTTGCTTAAATATTTACTGTTGACAGGATCTCAGTTTTCCACATTTTGATTTGTTAACCAACTTCTTTTTTTTTTTAACTAGGTCTCTCCAACAACTGAGCAAACAGATTAGAGATGTGGGCCTTTTGTGTTGGACAGATTTTACTATCAAAAAAAGAGTTTATCGAACTTCAAAAAACCAGAGTGTAAATTTGTATGAACCCCTTTTTTGTTTTTTTTTTTATCATTTTTTATGGGGGGGGGGGGTGGAAGTGAATAAAAGGAAGTGAGTTGGAGAATGTGGAGGATACAAGCGCTGATTCGAATAAGTTATTATTTTAAACTGTGTAACAATTATACCAGATCTGCTGGAAAGACAAATATTACATCCAAAGGTGATATTCTGATACGAGGATGAGCGGAAGACATCTGACCATCAATACAATGTGGGTTAAGGGGAGGGATGAAGCAGACAGGGAGCAGTGTGGCAGTGTGCACGGGCATGTGGGGGTGGAGATACATGCACGCTGCCGAAGTGAACCGTGTGTTCATATGGGGATCCAGATCCTACCCAGCCAGACCAGGAGAGGGGGGAGGACCACCCGGCCAGGAACGCCCCAGGTGACGGAACCCAAGCAACCCAGGAGGGGGGGAGGAGGGGACCGCCCACCCACCCAGCCAGGCACAGAGGGGGCCCCCCTAAAGGGGACCCCTAGCGCTGAGAGGCATAGGCAACCCAGTCTGGACCCCCAGGCCACAGGACAGGCGTGCTTGGCCGTGCTTGGCCGTACTTGGCCGTACACCCAGCCGGCGCCCCGTCTCCGCAAGCCAGCCCCGGCACCCTACCCAAGCATCCCAGAGATCACCGCGCAACCACAGCTCCACCCCCCAGAATACTCTACTCTCTACAGCCCTCCTCACCCGCCATATTATCCGACCTCTCCTCCCATACCCTCCCTTAATGCCCTCCCCACTCTGCAATGGGGAGGGAGAGCCCCAGAGGATCCCAGAGCCAGCCCCCAGGTCTGCCCCACCCATGCACTCTCGCACACATGCTCACAATCTTCTAGATGCCCCCCACCCCCTGTCACCATGCAGTAACCCCTTCCAGCCGATCCAACCCCCAGCGCCGCACGCCCAACGACCACTGCAGCTGACAGGATACCCACAAGCCTGGCCGCTCTGAGAGGACGAGGCAGGTGAAGATTTGTTAACCAACTTCTAATTAGCAAACTAGATGGAGCCTCAGATGGAGAAAACTAATGTATGCCAGAAGAAAAAGTTAAGAACTATGCCGTTTCATCGCTGCCATAAAGTGAAAGAGCGTAAAGACAACTGAGTGGGAGTATTCAGGAACTGAGTGAGCGAACCTTACAAACGCGCAGGCGCAATTCTAACCGAGCGATTAGGAGGGGGTTTTTCGAAATCCAGGGATGAAAAAAACCCAGTTCCATAAATATGATGCATCTTCCTTGATGGTCTTTAAGGACTCAGCAGATAACTTTTACTACACTGCACTGCTGAATAGGAGGCATAACATGTTTTCAGATTAAAGGTGGGCTGTGAGATTTTTTTTCTTCTTAAAACCAATTTACTTCTGCATTTACAAACTGATTTAGGTGGCATATCCATGACACACTTATTATTTTAAAAGTTTGACACTGTTGCCTCATTATCATTTCATCTTCTCTTGTCTCTAAACACTAAAATATTTCATACATTATTTTAGCAGATTATTGGAAAATAAAAAATCACAAACTGCAAAAAGAAGTCATGTTTGATACCTTAAAGCTGTACCCGAATCCTACAGGTTGGATGCTGTAAACCCCACTGGCTCCATTTGGTGAAACAGTCCGAATGTTTGAACAATCAGTTGCTCCAACTAACAAGGGAAAAAGAAACAATATTTACAGTTTCTGGGTGTTTAAGTTAAAAATTCCTTAACAACATGTTCTTTACCTGCATGTACTGATCCACTCTGTATTATTAGAAATAAAAAAAAACAAGAAAGGATGAGTCTTAATCTATGCACCAACAGTTATTTACACAACATAAGTATTTAGCTTTCTTTACCCCAGTCTGCATGGAGAAGATCAAGAAGAGAGCTAACATGAGTTCAGACCAGCCGAGGAGACCTCCCATCTTGACCTGAGTTCAGGAGAAACATGTCTGTCTCACATGTTACAGAGTAAACTTTTCTCAGACAACGTTTAAAACAGTTATAATGAGATTGGAAAAGTCAAACTTATTTAAAAACACAACTTTTGAACATTATGTAAACCCATGCATTTTACTAAGTTGTCTCCTGAAAACCTATTGGCTATAACCTTACAGTGAACACATACCTGTTTGCTGTGTGATGCTTGAGTCGCAGCTCAAAGTCTCAGGACAAACAGCGTCTTTTAAACTCTATCTGGACTGCCACACCTCCTTCCTCATCACTGTGAATGTCCTCATTCCTGTTAGGTCAGGCTGAGTTTGAGGGAAGTGTGAGCATCTGAAGCCTCCACCTATCCTCGGAGCAAAACACTGACTTTTCTTGACCTGTGGTGTGCAGATGAGTTTCTCCACGTTTAGGTTATGACTGCCCAGAAGGACATTTCTGCTTCTTGGACATCGCTTTCCTAGCTGCACCTGCCTGACTGAACGACATTCCAGGACAAACCCAAAGAAAGACTCATGTTTTGTTTTCAGTCTAACTCTGAAGTCAGACATTTTGGGGTGACGGCTAACAGAAAGTCAAATTAACCTTTTAACAGTGGCGCTTTATCTCTGGTGTTGATGCTCTTTGAATCATCATGATTAATCAACTGTTTATGCAATTATTGTAACTCCAACGGACTCTGAAGCAGTCACTTTTCACTGATATACAACAATTCTCACAACTTTAGACCAACTGGCCTGAGGTGGAGTCTTTAAAACAACAGAAAACGGGAATTTTCACAAAGCAGCCAAAGAAAGAAGGCTCCTGGCCAGGCTGTGGGGTAATCATCAGGCTTCACCTTCACCAAAAATGGGGGGGTTTAGAACTGACCAGCCAAACCCAATGCTGAACCAGAAAGACGAATGAGACTGATTCATTCTTTAGACCAGTGTTTTTCAACCTTTTCTGAGCCACGGCACACTTTAACCTTAAAAAAAATCCCGCGGCACACCAGGATCCAAAAATTAAAAAAAAAACAAAAAAAAACAGAGGAACTCATAGTCTGTATTGATCTCCCCTCCACAATCTCACATGCATTTTTGAGATAATTGTTGCAGAAAAAGCTGGAAACTGCAGCTGTTTTTTTCTAAAAGATGCAATAAAAGTTAAGTTGGAAGATTCAAAAACAGTTTGATGTGTGTTTGTTGATTTCAAGACGTTTAACAACAGATCTCAACAGATCTTGTGACTCCTTGTCACTCTCACAACCCAATGCATCATGGGAGATGTAGTGCATTAAACGGCCGCCGGAGATCGCTTTTCGGAGCTTCATTGTTTTGTTCACTTGTTCCACGGTCTGATACCGGATTCTGTGGAAAGCTACACCGATAAAGACGAGCTTTAGCTGGTATTTTTGTTAGAACTGAGCGACTTTACGAGCTAAATCGGGACAAGGAAGTGAAGACTTTAACCACTTCTGATTGGTCAGACTGATGACATGTGATTAAGCCTTCAAGAATGATTGGTGAAGACAGTTAAAGGGACGGGACTTTTCCAAAAAAACAGCCGGAGCTGCAGCTGAATCGCGGTACGTCATTCTTATCAAAATGTCTTTAATAAAATAAAATAAACGCAAAGAAAAAGTATTTTACGATATTTTATATTCCTAACTCCTCAGTGTTTTATCATGGCCTGTTTGGATGAACAGAGAGCTGAAATCCTGGAGATGGGAAATCAATGTTTTTATATCAGTTATGAGGGCATAATTCCCACGGCACTTGACCATCTCCCACGGCACACTAGTGTGCTGCGGCCCACTGGTTGAAAAACACTGCTTTAGACTTTATTGCCTGGAAGAAGAATCTCAACAGTTAATTGTCTTGAAGGTTTTGCGTTACAACAGAAAGGTTGGGCAAAGATGATTGTATCTCAACAGGTCAAGCACCTGCTTCATCTAGAATGGTATGGCCTGGACCTCTTACCAACTGACCACATTAACATTACAAACCAACAGCATTCTGGCTGGAAGGCAGCTGACTTAAAACCTTTAATATAACAATTTAGGAAACCTTTAAACACTATTAAATCCAGGAGAAGAACACCAACTAGCAAATGTTCATCTCTACTGAAGCCAGTTCCTCCACTTTTAGTTTGCACAGAAAAGTGAGAAAGTTTTGACTCCCCCTGTAGAAAACCATGGCCATTGTGTTAAATACTTTAGAGCTACAAAATCTACAAAATGCAATCATGATCTATAAAGGGATTCTAAGAAAGGCGTGTTACGCTTTGGGGACACGTTGTTCTTTAGTATATTTAACATATAAGATAATTTACATTTTTTATAGTTCTAAGTCTTTTTCCATAAAACATTTTTCTAAAATCCCTTCATTACGTGAGTTTTGTATGAAATACCATTTCACACTTTTTTTTGTACCAAAAGGCCAGACTTTATTTCTACCAACTTGAATCTCCAACAGTGAAGTCACAATTTCTTTATCTGCAGAAATGTGAATCGACAACAACTTTAAATGTGGTAACGCTTTATAATAAGAGTCCTCAATAAACTATTTATAAGACATTAACAAGCAATAGAAATGTTTAAGTAAGCTGCTTATAAGTACATTAATTTTCATTTGTGTATGTCTTACAACTGACAAGCAAGTTTAAATAAGCTGTTTATAGATGCATTAACATATTCCTTAATAAACTACTTATAAGACATTAACAAGCCCGAGTAATGTGGTATTAAGCTGCTTATAAAGACATTTATTAGCATTTGTTAGTCCTATTCACAAACTATTTATAAATTGCTTGTATGGGATTAAAAAATATATTAACAGTATTCTTATTAACAGTTTATTGAGTGTTTTGCAGCCCCTCAATCTAAAGAGCGGACAAATAGGGGTTGATCTTTACAAGCCATTTATAAATTGCTTACAGAATTTACACAGCTAAAATGTTTATTTAAAATAGATTTTGATTACAGATACATTCTGTAGTTTCTTTAGTTTTTTTAATTTGTTTAGTTCAAAAGGTTATAAGGCACTAAGGCACAATCTGTACAGGACTGTACGTGTGTCTCTTCTTTCACAATGTTGTTGTGCTGTGTTGAAGAGTTGTTATAATTTTGGGTAACTATATTTCGTCCTTCAAAAACTTCCCAAACTTCTACTTTTTATTTTTATTTTCCGAATGTTTCTACACTGCCAATCCTTTTTAAATTTAATATTATTTTAGCTCCAAATACTTTTTGACTCTCTGAAAAACCCTCCAAATTGCCTCCATGCATGAAATATACTTCACAGATAAAGCTGCATTGTTCCGGTTAGAGGTTTCATAGCTACAAAAAATATATATCTTGTAAACGTAGATCAGTAGAAAAAGGTTAGTCCGACACAGTCAGAAAGGTAGAGGCTATGGATTACAGAGCCTCAATTGAGCCTCTGTTGAGAGCTTCTCATGTCTTAGTATGAAAGTGAGTTATTGAGCCAAGAACAGGAGATCCAGGTGGTAAGGACGGCACAGGGGATGGTGGGATGTTGACTACCTGATCTGGACTCAGTTTATACCACAAGAATCCAGAAAAAGCTTCGACCCAGGCAAATCACTTTTTATCCCAATACCATCAGGAAGATAGTTCAGGAGCATCAGGTGTAAAACAAGCAGACTGAGGAACCCACACCCATTGACATGTCAGTTCTAGCGTTGTCCCTGTAGCCTGCCTCTTTATTTATTCTTTACCAAAGATCTTTTGATAAGAAATCCATTTCTTTTTCTTACATCTAAAGCATAAATCAGTCTTCAGATATATTCTGAGCAAAGTAGAAGAGAGTTACTATAAGTACAGTTCAATTACTTACTATTTATTGTGTAACTTGTTCACAATGTGTTATTGTGGGATAGAAAGGAAAAGTATTGTACAGTTTTTTTGTCTGTACCAGAACAAAAGTGATTCTGGATCATAAGTGGGCCTACTTTAACACACAGCTCATCAACAAGTTTGTATAACTACAGGACAACAATCACTATGAGTAAAATGGGGAAAAGGGGCGTTCAAGGATTGTCATACATGGTGTATTTCATGGTTGATGTGGTGGACCGAGCAGTAGACGGCAAGGACAGCAAACAATTTAATCAAAAATATTGAAATTTATTTTTCAAAAAGTGTAAATGGCCAAAAATGGGCCCTTAAAAGAGGTCAAAGCAACAAAATTAACTCAAGCTTTTAAATGTAACAGGACAACTTAACAGACAGACCAACATAATTAAACTGACCTACCTAATTGCAAACACAAAGGAACATATATAGTGGCTGATCAAAACAACTAGACACACAAGGGGGAACTTAAAAAGACTAAGACAAAATACAGAGAACAAACTAAACTAATGTCCAACATGTGATAAATTAACATACACAATGAATGAAACTAAGGACCATCAAAATGGAAACTAAAGTAAAGAAACACAAAAAGAGTTCCTCGTCCACTGGGTTCAATCCAATTAGCTGCCTGCTGAATATAAAGCCTCTGCTGACTGGCATGCATTGTTGTGTCAGGCCTGACTTGATTGTTGCAGCAGCAGATGGCAGTAGCAGCAACAATGGTTCCCTTTAGCACTGGTAACTCAAAGCATAACAAAAAATTAATAAAGCAAATTATAATAAAGTAAACTGAAACATGTTAGTACATTTTATGATCAAATGTGTGTTATTTTTGAAAAAGAAATCTAAAAGTATATGCAAACAAATAAAGTGAACAGATATATGTAGGGTGTGGTGCAGGAGGTTACTGCCCTGATGGTGTAGCAGCGTAGGCAGCCATCACAGGGGGGGACGCCTCCTGCTTGCTGGGAGTGAAGTCCATGAACAGTTCATTGATAATAGGCTATCTAGTCTCAGCATTTATAGACCTGATAAATCTCAAAGATTGATGCACATAACCAAGTAGGAGTTTTAAATAGTTTTTATTGAGAATTCTTGACTGAAAAAAGCAAATAAAAATACTAGAAATCTTTCAAATCTTTTGATAAGGCAGCATGGGAGTGATCATCATTCTGGTGGCCCTGGCTGAGTAGGGCGCACGCCCTTTCCAGGTCGGCCAGTGAAGACCTGAAAACCAACCAATGTTATCCCCCTCTGGATGCCAGTCCCCATTTAGATTTGCAGAGGTGCACGTGTTGTACCACCAGCCACCACGGTCATAATCAGTGCATGATGCCACATAAATGTCACCAAATAGAATGCAAGGGTCGCAGCCGTCATTGTCATGGTCGAGGGTGCTAAAGCCAAAGCCATTTTGGTCAATGCCGGGATACGCTCCTCTGATAGCATCACCTTTAGTCAGAAACAGAAAACAAAAGTAAACCTGATTATTCAATGACAAACAGCAGTGTGTATAATTATAATTATATTATCACACTGTATTATTTTTTTTTATTTTTCTATGATCTTCATGTAAGGATGCATCAGTACCTGCAGTTCCACTGTATCTGCCAACACTCAGTCTGTAGTTTGTGCTCTCATCTCCCACCCTGAAGTCTTCATACTCAGCATAGGCACTGCCCCCTTCAAAGTCCCACAGGTCCACTCTCAGTTTCCACTTCTTGGATTTGTCTTTGGTCATAGCAGAAATCTTCTCCAGACCGAGCCAGTGATCCCCTGAAGGAATCAGGACAAGCAAAGTTTATGCTGATTATTTTACACTCTTCACTGAGAGTTGATAGAACCCTGTTGTTCACTTTATACAACATCCAATTAGATCTGAATTTCACATGCTGTCGTGAGGTCAGACATGAACATTTGTGAACTGCAGTTTGGTTTCATGCTGAGGAAGAGATCCGCTGATGCAATATTTGCTTTAAAGATGTTTCTGGAGAAGAATAGAGACGGTCAAAAAGAGCTGCATCTAGAGAAAATCTAGGACAGGATCCAGAGAGAGAAGCTGTGGTTTAGATGGAACTCAAAGAGCTTGTACTGGATGTTTTGAAGATTAACCCGTTAACAACTGAGTTTTACCACCA
Source organism: Oryzias sinensis (assembly GCA_037389245.1). NCBI lineage: Eukaryota > Metazoa > Chordata > Actinopteri > Beloniformes > Adrianichthyidae > Oryzias > Oryzias sinensis. The sequence continues at coordinate 11,112,169 of CM074507.1, forward strand.
TTATTGACATTCATTCGACTACCATAACTCTTCAGCCATTTACACAATTAACCTTATTCTAGCGGATAGTCAAGTGTTTGCACATCGGTGCAAAGCCGATCTAAAAAGCCACTTTTCTCCACATTAGAATCAGATGATACAAGTTGATCATGTGAATGGCTGAAGAGTTATGGTAAAGACATCTGCAACATCTCTGCTGTTAAAGGGTTAATGCAGGGAAGCAGATGAACAAGGTTTGGAGACTTTGAAGAAAGGGACAGTGACTACATTGGTAAGAGGGTGCTGAGGTTGAAGCTACCAAGAAAACAGGATTAAAGAAGGCCAAAAGGAGGCTGATAGGGGTAGAGAAGGAGGAGATGAGGATAAGGATGCAGGGTATAGAGTTAAATGGAGGAAGGTGATTCATTATTGGAGGCCTCTAAATGGAGTAGCTAAAATGCTACACACTGTAGTTTAGACAGTTTAAGACAGGACATAAAGAACTAATTATTCACATACATGAAGCAAATCCAAATCCATTCTTATATGCTGCCCATTCCCTGTCAAAGGCCACTGCTCCTCCAGTACGCTTCTGGATCACTGTCCAGATTCCATTTCCACCCATCTCACAGTAAGCCTGAGCAGAAACAGATGAAGAGATTTATTCATATTGATAAAGCTTTGATTACAATATATCTCAAAACAGAAATGAAGTTGTTTACACTGGTGTTGTTTTTTACCGAATTCCATCGTTTCACACTAAGAAAAGGCTTGATTTAGTAAAACAAAGGAATCTGCTGATTAGAAAGTTGCATCCTCATTTTTGTTATCAACATCTTGATGTGTCCTTGGGCCCAAGGTCTTTGCTTTGGTGTTCCATGCAGCAGTAAAATGTCTCACCTATAGTTGCATCAAACAACTCTAGTCTTTGAACAACTTCTAGCTCAGTGATCAGATTCTGAAACAGTCCATGGAAGACGTGAGACTAAAACTGAACAGGTGAAGAAGAGGATCAAACCTCATGTTCTGTTGAAGGGATCTCTGTTTTCTCCATGCTGCTTAATGATGCAACAGCTCACAGATGAAGACTTATTTATGTGAAGGAGCTTAGCCCAGGTCAGCTTAGCTTCTGGTAATGACTTCTTCTCAACAATCAAGTCAAGAAGCTCTAGATTATTTCAGTTCCTCTTCTGTATCTACTGGATTTACCCAAATCTCCTTTGAACACACTGATGACCTTTTTCTACATTCTGCTGCTGAATAGGAGGCATTTTTCTAAAGTACTTTTGGATTCCACACTCAACAATATATATCACTTTTTATTGTTAATAAATATGTCAACAGAATTGATAGTTCATAGACGTTCCAAACTGCTTCCTTCCTGAGATAACGGACTGATTATTTTGTCTAAACTCAAAGAAGAGAAAAAACCACAAACTCCACAAAAAGTGATGTTTGATACCTGAAAGCTGTACATGAATCCGTCAGGTTGGATGTTGTAAACCCCACTGGCTCCATTTGGTGAAAAAGTTCGAATGTATGAACAATCAGGTGGTCCACCTGACATGAGAAGAAGAAATCATGTTAAAAAACAGTTTCTGGTTGTTAAAGGGATGAAGAATTACCAAAATATTTCTTACCTGTGTGTACTGGTCCACTATTCTATCAGGAGTAAAGAAAAACAAAAAATGAGACTTCATATATGGATCAACAGTTATTTACAGAGCATAAGTATTTAGCTTTCTTTACCTGAGTCTGGACAGAGCAGATCAAGAGGAGAGCTAACATGAGTTCAGACCAGCCGAGGAGACCTTCCATCTTGACCTGAGTTTAGGAGAAACACATCTGTCTCCCAAGTTACAGATCAAACTTTTCTCAGAGAAAAAAACATCAGAACTCTTTTTTGAGAAATTGAATGAAATCATCTTTAAAAACACAAGAAACTGCTGCATATAAACTAAGGTCTTTCTAAAAAGCAAATGGTTGTAACGTAACAGTTTACAGTGAAGACATACCTGTTTGCTGTGTGAACCTTGAGTTGTATCTCAAAGTTACACAGCAATCAGAGTCTTTTAAACTCTGTCTGGGCTGCCACACCTCCTTCCTCGTCACTGTGAATGTCCCCATTCCTTTTAGGTCAGCCTGATTGTGAGCATTATTGAAATGTGCACCGCATGTTTTAGATTGGTCCCTAAAGCACAAAAATAGGAGGGGGAGGTGACTTTGCATTTTCTTGTCTGCAAGTTTTTAATTTTGCCAGAGACATAAACACTGGGTTGGTCATCTCTGACAGCTCCCAGAAGGTTCCGCAATGAATAAATACATTTCATGTTGGAAAGTGAAGCTGACGGGAAATTTCTCCCTTTTGAAACCAGCCTCCAGTGTTCATTTCAGGGAAGGAAACTTTAGATTTTGTTGAGTTTTTCCATCTCAGGAACACCGTTTTGGGGCTTCCTTTTTTGATAAAAGATAACTCACTAGTAGGTAAACTAGCTTTTCCTTTAGGCAGT
>CM074507.1:11119317-11268301 GCA_037389245.1 Oryzias sinensis
CCGAATGGCTAACGGAAGGGCGAACGATCCTGATCCAGACGGATCCCTCAAAGGGTGCAGTCCCATCCAACTACCGGCCAATAACCTGTCTCTCCACAACATGGAAGCTCATGTCTGGCATCATTGCAACCAAGATAGATAGGCACATGGATCAATACATGAGTAACACACAGAAGGGCATTGGTAGAGACTCCAGAGGAGCCAAACACCAACTCCTGGTCGACAGAACAGTCGCTCAAGACTGCAAGTCACGACACACCAACCTGTGCACAGCCTGAATTGATTACAAGAAGGCCTATGACTCGATGCCACACACATGGATCACTGAATGCTTGGAGCTGTATAACATCAACAGGACAGAGCCTTCATAGGAAACTCAATGAAGCTGTGGAAAACCACCCCTTGAAGCCAATGTGAAGCCACTTGCTCAAGTGTCCATCAAATGTGGGATATACCAAGGTGATGCTCTGTCCCCACTGCTGTTCTGCATAGGTCTGAACCCCCTCAGCCAAATAATCAACAAGACTGGCTATGGATACCGACTCAGAAACGGGGCCAACATCAGTCACCTCCTCTACATGGATGACATCAAGCTATATGCTAAGAGCGAGCGTGACATTGACTCCCTGATCCACACCACCAGGATCTACAGTACTGACATTGGGATGTCATTCAGGTTCGAGAAATGCAGCCGGATGGTGACAAAGAGAGGCAAGGTAGTCCACACAGGAGGGGTCTCACTACCAGAAGGAACAATAGCAGACATCGAGGACAGTTACAAGTACCTTGGAATTCCGCAAGCAAATGGCAACCTTGAGTAGGCAACAAGGAAAGCTGCAACAGCTAAATACCTCCAACAAGTGAGGCAAGTCCTGAGAAGCCAGCTCAATGGCAAAAATAAGACCCGGGCAATAAACAGCTACGCATTGCCAGTTATCAGATACCCTGCAGGAATAATAAGATGGCCAAAGGAAGAGATACAGACCACGGATGGTAAAACAAGAAAGCTCCTCACCATGCATGGAGGGTTCCACCCCAAATCCAGCACCCTGAGACTGTATGCTAGCCGCAAGGAAGGAGGCCGAGGACTAGTGAGTGTAGAAGCCACTATCCAGTATGAAACATCCAAGATGCATGAGTACATCAAGCTCAAGGCCCCAACTGACAGTGTGTTCAGTGAATGTCTCAGGAAATGGAGAGCAGAGGATACAGTGCTGGAGGACAGATCCTCATGGGAGGACAAACCCCTGCATGGGATGTAACACCGGACCAAGGTTATTATAGTTAACGAAAACGAACGAAAAAACTAAAACTAGAACTGAAAAAACATTTTCTTTAACTGAAATAAAAATAAAAACGAGAGTTAAAAAAAAAACGAAAACTAACTAAAACTGTTTGTTGTGTGTATAAAACTAACTGAAACTAACTAATATTAACCCCAAAAAATACTTCGTTTTCGTCTTTGTTAATACATAAGTCTTTTGGGTTGAAATAAAGTCTATTTACTTCACCCTGCTAGTTTTACTGTGTATCTGAACTAGAGGGCTGCACCCAACTCTCGCGGGATTGGGCGGTTTGAAGTGTGCTGCGGGCGGGAGCGGGCGGCAGAAAAAACCCCCGCGGGATCAGTGCTGCCATGAACGATCTCATGAATATATATTAGCGGACTAAGGTAGGCTGAGCGGCTGTTGGATTCTTATGTACTGAAGCTCCGTGAAGGCACCAAGTAGAGACGCCCAATGGCCTCTGTCATCTAACCTGTTGTTGGGGGTGCGCCCCGCCCCGCCTCTTACTAAGAGCGCGCTTCAGGCCGTCTGTCTGCGCGCGCACACACGCACACTTAACCGAACGGGATTTGTGAAAAAATATTTAATAATTAAGTTGCAGATTACACAAAAGAGGAATGCATGAAAAGATGAGGCTGGAGGAGGGACATGAATCTCTTTAATAATATCAATACAAATACATGTTTTTTTCCTGCGGGACGGGGGACGATACAAAATCAATGCATCTCTATTACTGTGCGGGACTAAATTCTATTAGTTTTGCGGGTGCGGGCGGGAGTGTAACGCATACGTTGCGGGAGCAGGCGGGATTGGTCAGAAATTCAGCGGGCGGGAGCGGGATGAAGAAAATAGTCCCGCGCAGGGCTTTAATCTGAACCTTACGGCATCACGTAGTCTGTGACGTCACATGATGTCTGTCGGACACTGCCGGCTAGCGTGGTCATAGACATTTACATGAGCGTGATGGCTGCATTAAAAGTTGGGAGAAAGCGGGAGAGTCCTATTTGGGACTTTTTTGAATATAACAGCGTCGAAAACTAAAGTAAGTGCCTTGTAGTCGAAGCAGGAGACAACATTTGTGGAACGCTCCTCAAAGGGAAAAACCCTACGAATCTAAAAGTACATGTAAAAAGCGCACACAACAACGCAAATCAACAGTACCTAGACAGGCTAGGCTGTCATCGCCCGCCCTCCCCCGAAAAAGAAGCGAGAGCAGATAACGTAATGCTGTTATCGGCTGTTGTATTTTAATTTAAGGATGGTTGTCCTTGTGTCCTCTGAATAATAAGTGTTTCAAAATGTATCTTTGATTTAGTTTTTATCATACAATACTTATTCTGGTGATTTTGAATCATGCACCTGAAAAATATCCTAATATACAAAAAAAACAACAACTAAAACTATCACTAAAACTAATAAAAACTAAACTAAAACGAAGCAATTTCAAAAATAAAAACTAATAAAAACTAGTAAAGCAGCCTCTAAAAACTAATTAAAACTAAATAAATTTAAAAACAAAAATTCAAAACGAAATAAAAACTAAAACTAACAAAAAATACGAAACTATTATAACCTTGCACCGGACCATAACTGAAGTGGCTAATATCAAGAAGTCCTACCAATGGCTAGAAAGGGCTGGCCTACAGGACAGCACTGAAGCGCTCATCCTGGCAGCTCAGGAACAAGCCCTGAGCACCAGAGCGATAGAGGCTCAGATCTACCACACCAGACAAGACCCAAGGTGTAGGCTGTGCAAAGAGGCGCCTGAAACAATCCAGCACATAACTGCAGGATTTAAGATGCTGGCAGGTAAAGCATACATGGAGCGCCACAATCAAGTGGCTGGAATAATATAAAGGAACATGTGTGCAGAATATGAACTGGAAACCCCAAGGTCAAAATGGGAAACACCTCCGAAGGTGGTAGAGAATGAGAGGGCAAAGATCCTGTGGGACTTCCAGATCCAGACTGATAGGATGGTAATGGCGAACCAACCAGACATTATAGTGGTGGATAAAGAACAGAGGAAAGCCGTTGTGGTGGCAGTGCCAAGTGATGGGAACATCAGGAAGAAGGAACATGAGAAACTGGAGAAATACCAGGGACTCAGAGAAGAACTGGAGAAAGCCTGGAAAGTGAAGGTGACAGTGGTGCCTGTGGTAATTGGAGCACTCGGGGCAGTAACCCCCAAGCTGGAGGAGTGGCTACAACAGATACCTGGAAAGACCTCCGACCTCTCAGTCCAGAAAAGCGCAGTGGTAGGAACAGCTACGATACTGCACAGGACCCTCAAGCTCCCAGGCCTCTGGTAGAGGACCCGAGCTTGGAGGAGAAACCACCCGCGGAGGGGGTGAGAGGGGCGTTTTATATATATATGTATATAGAGGGGCGTTTTCTTTTTTTTTTTTTTATAGAATTGAGGGTTTAAATTTGCTGATGGATTTTTTTAGAAGTATATTTTTATTTTTTTGATTATTTATCTTTGCTGGCCTGCGAGATCTACCATCATGTCCTTGAAGATCGACCGGTTGATCGCGATCGACGTAATGAGCAGCCCTGGTCTACGGTATTTGCCTGCAAGTAAATGTATCAAAATGGAACGCCCTCTGATTTTATCATCTACGTCACTGCTACAGGTTTTTCCAACCACATTTTTTTCACCTGCTCCTGATTCACAATGATTTGACTAAAGAAAAACTCAGAAATACAATTTTAACCTTGATATTCTTTATATATATATTGTCCATTATCAGTAAAATGCTACACAAACACGATAGAACATGAAGATCGGAGTGGATTATTGAGGACCACCATTAGTATTCATTCTATTTTTTTTAAACTGTGATAGTGACAAACTTAACCTTGTGGTGATCGTGGCTTGGAACAAAGCAGGGGCGAACATAATCTCAATCATACAGAAAAGGCTAGACACAGGTAAAAATTTAAGAATCCACCAATTTTTATGCATTTTATACATCTCGGTGGAGGACAGTGGCACAATGTCCTTGAAGAAACCAATTGCTTACAAAGAGAGACTCAGCACAGGTGACATCACAACTTTAGAACAACTGCCCTGAGGTGGAGTCTTCAAAAAAACAGAAAACAGGAAATTTCACAAAGCAGCCAAAGAAAGAAGGCTCTTAGCCAGGCTGTGGGTGCAGGCTTCACCTGCACCAAAAATGAGGGGAGATCAGGATTGACCAGCCAAACCCAACACTGAACCAGAAAGACGAGAGAGACTGATTCATTCTTTAGACTTTACTGCCTGAAAGAAGAATCTTAACATGTATTTGTCCTGAAGGTTTTGTGTTACAACAAGGTTGGGCAAAGATGATTGTGTCTCAACAGGACAAGCACCTGCTTCATCTAGAATGGTATGGCCTGGACCTCTTACCAACTGACCACATTAACATTATGGCATTTACTTATATTGCCCTTTTACTTCCTACAAGGCCCAAAACGGTTTACAGTCACAGATCCATTCACCCAGTCACACACACATTCACACACTGGCGGCGGCTCCACTGCCGAACACTGGCGCCAAACTCCCACCAGAGGCAGGTGGGGATCTTGCCCAAGGACACATCGACTCATGGCGTGCAAGACTGCAATCTTACGATCATGGGTTGACCGCCCTAGGTGAAGAGAAACTAGGGCGGAATTTACTTTTTATTTACTTAGCAAGTTTATGTGTGTTTTATGGTACTCACCATATGTAAGATGGGTAATTACATAGAACTTATCTGGTACCTTATTGTGTTTTTCATGGAACTTACTATTAATGAGAACAGAATATGTACACAGGAAGTACTATTTATTGTATGTGAATTTTACATGTTAAGTTATAGGGTGTTTTGTGGCACTTACCATTTAAGAGGAGATAGTAGTTACACAGAAACTAACCCTTAAGTACAATGAAACTGGACTGTAAAAGAAAGTCAACCCTATTTCCACTCTATTACATGGTACTTTTAGTAATAAATGCTGGGAATGTTCACATATTACCTTCCCATGCAGTGTACATACATATTTGGACTTCTGACCTTACCAAATGAGACAATGCAAACTTTTTGGTAAGGATGAAGTAACTGCAATGTAAAAACATACAAAGCGTCACAGTAAAAATTTGTTTTAGACAATTTCTCAACAAAACAGTAAGAAGGAGCATTCCAAAGAACAGATATTTTTCCATAAATGTATCTTTACTTGCAGAGTTTTGTGTTGTTCCCAGAATGATTTGCAGTCTTTTGCTCCACAACCCAGGAGATCCGGGTGGTGAAGACGGCACAGAGGATAGTGGGATGTTGACTACCTGATCTGGACTCACTTTATACCACAAAAATCCAGAAAAAGCTTCGACCCAGGCAATGCACTTTTTATCCCATTACCATCAGGAAGATAGTTCAGGAGCATCAGGTGTAAAACAAGCAGACTGAGGAACCCACAAACATTGACATGTCAGTTCTGCCTAGCGTTGTCCCTGTAGCCTTCCTCTTTATTTTTTATTTTATACCAAAGATTTATTTTCCTTACATCTAAACCATGAGTCAGTCTTGAGCTGTTGTGTATCCTGCGCAAAGTACAAAAGAGTTTCTATAGTTCAATTACTGTTTATTGTGTAACTTGTTCACTATGTGTTATTGTGGGATAGAAAGGAAAAGTATTGTACAGTTTTTTTGAACCAAAGTGGTTCTGGATCATAAGTGGGCCTAGATTAACACACAGCTCATCAACAAGTTTGTATAACTACAGAACAACAATCACTTTGAGTAAAATGGGAAAAAGGGGCATTCAAGGATTGTCATAGATCAGGGGTGTCAAACTAATTTCCTCCGAGGGCCACATCAGCATAGTGGTGATCTTCAAAGGGCCAGATATAACTTACACATGTAACTAAATGTAACGAAAAATAAACGTAACTACTCCTTAATGTTAAATAACTCATTATTTATTTATTATAACCTTTTAATTTGACAATTACAGTTGCATAGAAAACATATGTTTGCTTGTTACTCTAGCATAAATCCTCTTAAATTTGATTCTGACAGGTTAGTTTATATGGACAGCGTTTCAGTCCTAATGTCTAGTTTCCCAATCCGATATTTCAAGTCCAATTCCCCCTAGATATGAATAAATACACACCAACTTTATTTTTTATTTTAAGAAATTAAAAACTTTTATGGTCTTGTGGGCCACATAAATTGATATGGTGGGCCACATTTGGCCCGCGGGCCTTGAGTTTGACACATGTGTCATAGATGGTGTAATTCATGGTTGATTGACAACAAAGTCCCAAATACATAAACAAAGTTACATGAAAGCGGCAACTCCAAGTAAAACATGCTAACAAAATGTTAATTGAATTCAGTTCTTACTGTTCCAGACCAGTTTATCTTTTTGTATACATAAACTCTCATTGAAATCTATGTTTTGATGCAGGATTTTCAATGACAGTTACACTGGTAATCTCACTTCTAAACGTCTTCTAAACAGTATCCACTAGATAAATTACGTCAAAGGTCTCCCACCAAATTATACCTTTTGAAAGATTTTAAGGTTTATGCGTTTTTATTTTGACAGTAGGTCACATAACGTGCTACAAATCTGTCATTTTTAATGATGTTTGACGAGGGATTTCATTTTCAGACAGATGAACAATAAGAAAAAACAAATTCTTCTCATTATGCTTCAGCAGCTTTGGTCAAAAACGAAAAGTGTTTTAAACAAGCTCCATTAGGTGACCCTATACTATTTGGAACTGTTAGTTACATTGATTTCAAATGTTAAGGGGATTTCCAATATGTGTTTGTTTTCAATTGTTTTGCTTTTTCTATTTGCCTCACCACCCCTCAGATCTGAACATTTCTAAATCAGAAACCCTGGTTCAGCTCCTCCCTGCCCTGGAGCCGTACAAAAGAGCTTTCAGACATGCTGGAGGAAACTATAACAGAGACATGAAAACAGCAAATTCTCACTGGAATTCTCCACTCAAAAGGCTTCCACAGTCAAAGGGCTGCATGATTTCAGGCCTAACTCAACATTTACTTATGACATGACCTATGTGGGGCTACATAGCCATACATTTCTGAATGCTGAGGACCACGCCAAGGCTGGGACAGCTATGGAGAAAGGATTGATTTAGAGGAGATGTACTCCTGCTGATGTCTTCAAAAAGCCAGAAAGATTTTCCTCCGCTAAAAATCTGGGCCACAGCGTCTCTCCCATAGTCACAAGATAGTTGCTGTGTGAACAATAACCACTAACCAAGTTTTTTATTTTTTATTTTTATTTTTTATAACTTGTCCTGTCCAACAGCTTGGCAAACAGACGAGACCTGAAAGCCTCTTGTGTTGGCCATATTTTATTTTAACAACAGGGGTTATTAATCTTCTGACAAACCAGAGGTATGTCTGAATAAACTCCTTTTTGTATTTGACGCCAAACTTTATTCATTTTATTCATATTTAAAAATATTTTGTGTTGGACCGGAAGGAAAGGAAAGGAGGGAAGAACAGAGAGGGATGTGAGAGGGGGGAGGGATAGGAGGGTATTTTATAGAAAGGGGGGGGGTGTAAAACCATGAAGCAACATAAAGCAAAAATGCTTGATGGTTATACTCATTACGGTGAGGTTCAGATGTAATACATGTCTATAAGGGCGGGACCTGTCCATACACACTCACTCAAATGTTATAAACAGACCTGTTGGCTCCAAAAATGTTTCACATGTCAACATGTACACAATACAAATAATGTTCACACACGCACATCTATGCCTTCAAGCCAACTAGTGTGAAACATTTTATTCAATCACGCAAATTATTTGTGCAAAGGTGAACTAACACCTGTGCTCAAGTGAGTGTTTATGTTCCTCTAAAATGGATAATGGAATGTAAAAAGAAGGAGGGAAAGTGCCCAGTCATCCCCACACCAAGACCCCTGCAGCAGCAGCAGCAACTAGAACCCCCCAACATCCGCACGGTAGCAGATAGAGAACAACCGCCCCCTGGGTGATCACAACCGCCACCCAGGCCAGGGCCAGCAGGACCACCACGGGTGCCCGAGCCAGAGAACAGGGAGGCATGGGGGGACAGAGAGTGCAGCTCCATCCCAACAAGAAGAGCAGCCCCCCCGCCGTGCAGAGATGGCCTAATGCGAGGACCCGCCCCAGAAGACCGCCCACAGCCGGAGACAAGCACTCCACCACCACCCAGGACTTCCGGGCACCCCCCCACCCCAACCCCAGGTACAAGCCAGGGACCCCCGAGGGAGACCTGCCCCGGATCTGCCCAGAGCAGATCAGAGCAGAAGCGAGGCACTTTTTCTGCGGACTACCTGGCGCTACCTTTTTCAAAAGGTTTGAAAATTCATACTGACTTGTGATTTTTCCTTTTTCCCATTTGCACATCTTGGTTTTGATATCATTAACCATCTAAACTTGGGAAGGCCGCAATAACTTGAAGGCCCCACTGGGATGGAAAGGGCTGATTGACGGAGGAGTTTGGCCTGGTTGAAGGGTTTCCCACTAGTGGACTAACGACATGGGTACACCCAAGTGAGAGGTAAACGGAAACCTGTTGAATCGAATTCGGCATTGGACGTGACCAAATCAAGTGACTGATGTCCATGAAGTGAGTCATTAAGTAAATTGTAGAATTTTGCATTTGGGAACATTACAGTGAAGTTAAAGTTTACAGAATAAAAGTGAAGTTAAAGTTTTATGGACTAAAATAAAGTAATCAGTGACTAATTGTTCTAGAGGTGGTGACTCCAACGGGAGGCTGGTTTACTGGGTTTGAACGCTTCCCGGGGAGGTCAGACCTCCAGATTCAGTCCTTGAGGTATTGGCTCCAACAGTTCTCTGACGGGAGGGAGGTTTACTGGGTTTGTTTCCCAGGCAGGTGAGGACCCCCGAAGTACAAAATTGGATAGTCTCAAGAAACAAAGAAAGGTGAGAGACCAAAATCTCAAGAAATCAGAAGATTGAGTGAAAAAATAAACTGGCCAGTCCCAAGAAACTACAGAAAAAGTTGAGGGACCAAACTCGCAAGAAATAAAAAAAATGAGCACTTTAGGTTAACCATGGTGTATTAAATAATCTGGTACAATAGAACAGGCTCCGCAGTGTTGTACATTTTTTTTTTTGGTGTGAATGAAGTTTATGGCTGTGTATGTGTGTGTCGACAGCAGAGGTCTGTTGAAGTAGGAGCACTGTTATGTACCACTTACGTGTGTTTCTCTTTAAGAAGACATGTTGTCATAGACCTTTTTCGCAAAAAACGGAAATACGTCATCAACGTGTAAACCTAGTTGCGGTTTGTGCTTCGCTGGCGGAGGAATGGCAGAGCCTAGAGTGTTTTCGAAGAGCCTGAGTTGTGTTCCAAAGTTCACCAGCGACGATGTGATGAAGAGTGTGAAGATGCATTCGTCCACTAAAGGAAACAAATTGGACAAGGGATATAAATTCGTCCACGAAGAGTTTATCCACCATTACCAAGGTAAGCTTCAGCTAGCTTAGCCATAGCCGCATCACCGGTAACTCTGTTTACGTCAACTGTAAATCCTGGTGTTATTAATTTGTAATATAAGGTATAACACATCGCAGTGAATATGTTGTGTGTATGTTAAGTGAAAAGGCATGAGATTAACATAACACCCCAAAATTTGGTGAAGCTGTAAATAATAATCAGAAGTGGTTAAAGTCTTAACTTCCTTGTTTCGATTCTCCTCATAAAGTCTCTCAGTTCCAACAAAAACACCCGCTAAAGCTCATCTTTAGCGGGGTAGCTTTCCACAGAATCTGGTGTCAGACCGTGGAAAAAGTGAACAAAACAATGAAGCTCAGAGACGCTAGTCTTTCTGCCCTTTTGCAGCAGTTCTAACACTACACCTCCCATGATGCATTGGCTTAAAGGAACAGTGTGTCAGCGCACAATGAGCCGTCCTTGTTAAACGTCTGGAAACCACAACGAACAAACATCAAACAGTTTCTAAATTTTCTAACTTAATTTCATGTTTTAGAAAAAAAAACAGCCGCAACTTCCTGCTTTTTCTGCCACAATTATCACACAAATGCACGTGTGATTGTGTGTGTGGGGGGGGAGGGGGGGCGTCGATCAATACAGATCAATACAGAGTTTCTGCTTTTTTTTTTTTTGGATGCTGGTGTGCCGCGGGATTTTTTTCGAGGTTAAAGTGTGCCATGGCTAAAAAAAGGTTGAAAAACACTGGTCTAGATGACCCAACTCCCAATGTTAAAGTGCCTAGGATAGCACAAGGGTTACAGTAAACATCTTTGTGAACAACACATTTGGGGAAAAGCTGAATGTGATGTATGTTTATATGTTAATGTTTTTTTTAATAACCACAGGCTTTTTAGCATGAAGACGCCGCTCGTCTACCGCTGCTTTGAGGGGACGGGGGGTCCAAGGGGCAGGTATGCCTACCGGTATTTTAGCTCAGTCTGTTTAGTTCTGTTTAGTTATTTACCTATTGAATTATATGACTTCATGCTCTTCATGATTCCATGTTTATTAAAAAGCCCATTGAGATGAGTATTGTTGTGATATTGGGCTATTTAATTTTTTTTATTGAATTAAATTTGGATTCGTGCATTGCTCAGGTTTGAAGGACATCCATCTTCATTTCCCAGTCCTTGTCAATAAAAATGCACTGTGAACGTCACTTAGGACGCCCTGGGGGTTCAGCCGTCACACGTGAGCCCCACTTTTTCTTCTGTAACCATAGCTCTGGTCTGGGCGTACAATGCAGGAATTCGGTCACACAGGTTAGACGATGGAGCTGGCGGCCGTGCCCCAATAACAAAGACGCATACCCCGCCGGGTTCGGCTGCTGGATCCATGTATGGCGAAGTAGTCTGTCACAAGAACAGGCAGACGGCTGGATCTCAATTTCTGATGAGCTGTGGCAACCTCTATGCAGAGCCCAAGCCAGTCAGTTCCTACCAAGAAGTGCATTGCCATCCAGTTGTTGGTCACGAAACTCATTTTTATTTGAAAAAAGTATTTCCATTGCAGTTTAGCAATACATTTTGAATTTTAGACATATTGGGAGCTGAGAAGGACAGGTCAACATAATGCTCAAGAAATGCATTACAACTAGAAAGGTATTATGAATTTTGAATTGTTGTATTTGAATTTATCAGGAATTTAAAAATGGGTCTGATAGCATTTAAGTGAAGAGCTTTCATTAATATAAAAAAAAAAACTCAAAGATTAGAAGTTTCACATTGTTTATCACCATGTCTGAAAATAACAAAGCATCTGAAAATACAGAAACACTTTGAAACCGTTACATGGGAGTGATCATCATTCTGGTGGCTTTGGCTGAGTAGGGGGCAGGTCCTTTCCAGGTGAGCCAGTGAAGACCTGAAGACCAACCAATGTTATCCCCCTTTGGATGCCAGTTACCATTCAGATTGGCAGAGCCGCACTTGCTGTACCACCAGCCGCCACTGTTGAAATCAGTGCATCTATTTGTAGCAATATCACCAAAGAGGCAAGGGTTGCAGCCGTCACTGTCATGGTCAAAGGTGGTGAAGCCATAGCCATTTTGGTCTACGCCGGGATAGGCTCCCCGGATAGCATCACCTTAAGACAGAAACATTGATCAGTGTTCAGTGTTCAAAAAACAGGCTGACTGTGCCGCCGACCCAAAGCAAACATGGTCAGTTAATGGTACCATTCCAGTTGTGAAAAAAAGGGCAACTAGGATCTGTCTTTGCTCCTACAATGGACTGCACCATGAAATCGCACCATTTCGTAACCATACTTTAGTTGGCTATTCCATAGCAAAGCCGCAGTGTACATGTTTACCTGTTTACATAGTCACCAAGGACACAAAGTTGTAATGTATCTTCTAATCCTTAACACTTTTTCAACTATTAGTTGTGAGGTATACTTGAAAGAAGAGACAAAGGACTAGGAAAATTGACACTTAACAGACCTAAACATAAGATGCGTTTCTAGGCTTGTTGCAAAAAACAAAACCAACAAAATTCTAAAACTGGATAAAACTACATGCACCACAAGACAACGTCTGTAGATCTTTTTCGCATTGTTCTTTGTTCTTTTTTGGTCACACAGTAGAAAAAACTGCTGAATAAATTATATTTGTTTTTCTAACCTGCTCTCTTGCACAAAAACAACAGTAACAAAACTGCATAAAGAAATATGTTAAATTCAACGAAAGAAACCTTTTTTTACAGAACAAGGCTTTACTCCTCTGTCTCTGCAGTTTTACTCACAATGATACCCTTTCATGGGTGAGATAGAGCAACGTAATAAAAGTGTGTAATGTTTTTAGAGCATAAACAAAAAGATGGCTAAAAAGCGTAAAGATGACCATCATGGTAGGCTCTACAGATGTGGTGTGTGTGAATGGCAAGAATTTTAATTTTGAGGTTTTTCTATTCAAAAAATATATCAGAATATATTTTCTATGCTCTTCATGTAAGGATGCATACGTACCTGCAGTTCCACTGTATCTGCCAACACTTAGTCTGTAGTTTGTGCTCTCATCTCCCACCCTGAAGTCTTCATACTCAGCATAAGCACTACCACCTTCAAAGTCCCACAGGTCCACTCTCAGTTTCCACCTCTTGGATTTGTCTTTGGTCATAGCAGAAATCTTCTCCAGACCGAGCCAGTGATCCCCTGGAGGAATCAGGACAAGCAAAGTTTATGCTGATTATTTTACACTATTTACTGAGAGTTGATCGAACAATGTTGTTCACTTTATGCTACATCCAATTAGGTCGGAGTTTGAAACATTATAGCTGAGATAGTTATAATAAAGTCTATTTTTTTACATACATGAAGCAAATCCAAATCCATTTTTATATGCTGCCCATTCCCTGTCGAAAGTCACAGCTCCTCCAGTACGCTTCTGGATCACTGTCCAGATTCCATTTGTACCCATCTCACAGTAAGCCTGTACAGGAACAGATGAAGAGATTTAAAATTAGTGTCCCATTTGTTTTCATGCATCTGTGTGTGTGAAATGTGTTTTCCACTGATCTTTCCCAAGGAGCGGTGTGCAACACACACACCCACTAGGCATGGACACATCTATTACATATCTAAATCATGGCTATTTCAAAGCTCACAGCTATAGATATGCATCATGCATCTGATAGACATCAAATCATAAAGGTCTAATGCATGTCGCTGTTTAGAACTCTAGCAACTTTGCCACAGCTGATTGGTCTATCATGCCTTGTGCGTTGCTTGTGTCCCACTGGACAGAAGATGTCTGTTTGATAACTAGACATCTACAAAATATGTCTACTAGTTATCTAATAGACATGAATGGCGATTCTTGATTATATTGCTCTATTAAAATTCTACCATTAGTGTTCTGCATATAGAGGTCTCATACATATCTACTTGTAAACTTCTATTTTTAAAATATTTTTATATGTCTAGTAGAAAACTCTTTAAAAATACAATAGATATAAATACAAAAGCGAAGTCAATAATGTTTTTATCATTGTGATTTTAGTCCACCTTCATCCTTTTTCTCCTTTTACTATCAAACATAAACATGTCAGAGAAGTCCTGTAGAAAATCAACAGTAGATGTAGATTAGACATCCTGTGCCTAGCGGGCAGCTGCGCTCGATAACCATTTGGTGGTTGAACCCCCCCCCAATCCAACCACTTTATGTTGAGTGTCAAGCAGGGAGGCACTGGGTCCCATTTTGAGCCTTTGGTATGACTCGGCCTGGATTTAAAAACTCTCGATCTTCCAGTCTCAGAACAGACACTACCGGAATGCCACTGGGATGGATTTATTCAAGCTCTTATCAAAAGATATCTTACAACAGGAATGAAGCTGATTTTAACTGTGGCTTCAACATTTACTGTTGACAGGATCTCAGATTTCCTTATTTTGAGTTGTTAACTAACTTCTAATTAGCAAACTAGATGAAGCCATAGATGAAGAAAACTAATGCATGCCAGAAGAAGAAATAAGAACCTTCAGCTTTTTATGTTCTACTGTTATTACATGGTTTTCAAAATCCAGGGGTGAAAAAAACCCAGTCTTATAAATATGATGCATTTTCCTTGATGGTCTTCGAGGACTTAGCAGTTAACTTTTACTACACTGCACTGCTGAATAGGAGGCATAACGTATTTTACCTGAAACAGGAACCAGATTAAAGGTGGCTGAGAGATTTTTTTCTTTTTAAAATCAATTACCTTCTGCATTTACAAACTGATTTAGCTGGTATATCCACGACAGACATTATTTTTTAAATGTTTGACACTGTGCACCCTCATTAACATTCATCTTCCCTTGTCTCTAAACTCTGAAATTTGTCATACAAGGAAAAAAATCACAAACTGCAAAAAGAAGTCATGTTTGTTACCTCAAAGCTGAACCTGAATCCTTCAGGTTGGATGCTGTAAACCCCACTGGCTCCATTTGATGAAAAAGTCCGAATGTAAGAACAATCGGGTGGTCCAGCTAACAAGAGAAAAAGAAACAAAATCACTAACAGTTTCTGAGAGTTACAGTTAAAAATTCTTTAGCAACTTATTCTCTACCTGCATTTACTGATCCACTCTTTAGTTATACAAATAAAGAAAAACAAGAAAGGATGAGTCTTAATCTATGGATCAACAATTTATTTACACAACATAAGTATTTAGCTTTCTTTGATCTGCATGGAAGATCAAGAGGAGGCTAACATGAGATTCAGACCAGCCGAGAGACCTCCCATCGACCTGAGTTAAGGAGAAACACGTCTGTCTCACATGTTACATGGCAAACTTTACTCAGACAACGTTTAAAACAGTTATAATGAGATTGGAAAAGTCAAACTTATTTAAAAACACAACTTATGAACATTATGGAAACCATGCAATTTTACTAAGTTGTCTCCTGAAAACCTATTGGCTATAACCTCACAGTGAACACATACCTGTTTGCTGTGTGATGCTTGATTCGCAGCTCAAAGTCTCAGGACAAACAGCATCTTTTAAACTCTATCTGGACTGCCACACCTCCTTCCTCATCATAGCAGATATCCTCATTCCCATGTTAGGTCAGGCTGAGTTTGAGGGAAGTGTGAGCATCTGAAGCCTCCACCTATCCTCGGAGCAAAACACTGACTTTTCTTGACCTGTGGTGTGCAGATGAGTTTCTCCACGTTTAGGGTATGACTGCCCAGAAGGACATTTCTGCTTCTTGGACATCGCTTTCCTAGCTGCACCTGCCTGACTGAACGACATTCCAGGACAAACCCAAAGAAAGACTCATGTTTTCTTTTCAGTCTAACTCTGAAGTCAGACATTTTGGGGTGACGGCTAACAGAAAGTCAAAGGTAACCTTTTAACAGTGGCGCTTTATCTCTGGTGTTGATGCTCTTTGAATCATCATGATTAATCAACTGTTTATGCAATTAGTGTAACTCCAACGGACTCTGAAGCAGTCACTTTTCACTGATATACAACAATTCTCACAACTTTAGACCAACTGGCCTGAGGTGGAGTCTTTAAAACAACAGAAAACGGGAATTTTCACATAGCAGCCAAAGAAAGAAGGCTCCTGGCCAGGCTGTGGGGTAGTTATCAGGCTTCACCTTCACCAAAAATGGGGGGGTTTAGAACTGACCAGCCAGACCCAATGCTGAACCAGAAAGACGAATGAGACTGATTCATTCTTTAGACCAGTGTTTTTCAATCTTTTCTGAGCCACGGCACACTTTAACCTTAAAAATCCACTTGACACACAGGATCCAAAAATTTAAAAAAAACAAAAAAAAACGGAGAACTCATAGTCTGTATTGATCTCCCCCTCCACAATCTCACATGCATTTTTGAGATAATTGTTGCAGAAAAAGCTGGAAACTGCAGCTGTTTTTTTCTAAAAGATGCAATAAAAGTTAAGTTGGAAGATTCAAAAACAGTTTGATGTTTGTTTGTTGATTTCAGAGCCGTTTAACAACAGATCTCAGCAGATCTTGTGACTCCTTATCCTCTCACAACCCAATGCATCATAGGAGATGTAATTACCATTAAGCGGCGCGGAGATCGCTTTCGGGCTTCGGTATTTTTATTCACTTGTTCCGCGATCTGATACCGGATTCTGAAAGCTACACGATAAAGCGAGCTTTAGCTGATATTTTTGTTAGAACTGGCGACTTCTAGGGCTAAATCAGGACAAGGAAGTGAGACTTTAACCACTTCTGATTAGTCAGACGATGGCATGTGATTAAGCTCCCAGAATAGTTGGTGAGACAGTTAAAGGGGCCAGGACTTTTCCAAAAAAACGGCGGGGCTGCAGCTGGAATCATGATCACGTCATTCTTATCAAAATATCTTTAATAAAATAAAATAAGCATAAAGAAAAGTATTTTCTGATATTTTATATTCCTAACTCCTCAGTCTGTTTATCAGAGGCCTGTTTGGATGAACAGAGCTGAAATCACAGAGATGGGAAATCAATGTTTTATAACATCAGTTATGAGGCAAAAATTCCCCTGGCACATGACCATCTCCCACGGCACACTGGTTGAAAAACACTGCTTTAGACTTTATTGCCTGGAAGAAGAATCTCAACAATTAGTTGTCTTGAAGGTTTTGTTTACAACAGAAAGGTTGGGCAAAGATGATTGTATCTCAACAGGTCAAGCACCTGCTTCATCTAGAATGGTATGGCCTGGACCTCTTACCAACTGACCACATTAACATTACAAACCAACAGCATTCTGGCTGGAAGGCAGCTGACTTAAAACCTTTAATATAACAATTTAGGAAACCTTTAAACACAATTAAATCCAGGAGAAGAACACCAACTAGCAAATGTTCATCTCTACTGAAGCCAGTTCCTCCACTTTTAGTTTGCACAGAAAAGTGAGAAAGTTGCAGCTCTAGCAGAAAACCATAGTGATTGTGTTCAAATGTTTTAGAGCTAAAATCTACAAATGTAATCATGATCGAGGATTCTCAGAGAAGTGTGCAGCAGGGACACGTTGTTTTTAGTATCGCCCCAACATATAAGATAATTTACATTTTTATAGTTCTAAGTCTTTTTCCATAAAACATTTTTCTAAAATCCCTTCATTACGTGTTTTGTATGAAAATACCCTTTCCACTTTTTTTGTACCAAAATGCCAGACTTTATTTCTACCAACTTGAATCTCCAACAGTGAAGTCACAATTTCTTTATCTGCAGAAATGTGAATCGACAACAACTTTAAGAAAAAAAATGTGGTAACGCTATAAAAATAGCCTCAATAAAGATATACAATGTTGTTTAGCTATAAGTGGGAGTTTTCGTAGTTTTTATTGTAGAATTCTTGACTGAAAAAAGCAAATAAAAATACTAGAAATCTTTCAAATCCTTTGATAGGGCAGCATGGGAGTGATCATCATTCTGGTGGCCTGGCTGGGTAGGGCAGCCGCTCCAGAATCGGCAGTGAGGCCGAAATGTAGTGTGCTCCCCTCTGGATGCCAAATTTGTTTAGTTTTGCAGAGGTGCTTGCGTGTTTATTACCACCAGCCACCTACGGTCATAATCAATTTTGCGATACCATAAATGTCACCGGTAGGAATGCAAAGTGCGCGTAAGTCATTGTCATGGTCGAGGGTGCTAAAGCCAAAGCCATTTTGGTCAATGCCGGGATACGCTCCTCTGATAGCATCACCTTCATTCAGAAACAGAAAACAAAAGTAAACCTGATTATTTAATGACAAACAGCAGTGTGTATAATTATAATTATATTATCACACTGTATTATTTTTTGTTATTTTTCATGATCTTCATGTAAGGATGCATCAGTACCTGCAGTTCCACTGTATCTGCCAACACTTAGTCTGTAGTTTGTGCTCTCGTCTCCCACCCTGAAGTCTTCGCCTCCTTTTTCAGCCTCTACCTTCAAGATGGGTCCACTCTCAGTTTTCACCTCTTGGTTGTCTTTGGTCATATGAAATCTTCTCAGACCGGGCCAGTGATCCCTGAAGGAATCAGGACAAACAAAGTTATGCTGATTATTTTACTCTTCACTGAGGAGATAATTAGACCCTGTTGTTCAGCATCAACATCAGTGAATCAATTCTGCTATTTGAGGTCAGACATGAACATTTGTGTGAACTGCAGTTCGGTTTCATGCTGAGGAAGAGATCCGCTGATGCAATAATTGCTTTACAGATGTTTCTGGAGAAGAACAGAGACGGTCAAA
Organism: Oryzias sinensis; assembly: GCA_037389245.1. Lineage (NCBI taxonomy): Eukaryota > Metazoa > Chordata > Actinopteri > Beloniformes > Adrianichthyidae > Oryzias > Oryzias sinensis. Next base: position 11,137,811 of record CM074507.1, read on the forward strand.
AAGAGCTGCCTCTAGAGAAAATCTAGGACAGGATCCAGAGAGAGAAGCTGTGGTTTAGATGGAACTCAAAGAGCTTGTGCTGGATGTTTGAAGATTAACCTGTTAACAACTGAGTTTAACCACCATTGTTGACATTCTTTCCACTACCGTAACTCTTCAGCCAATTTACACAATTAACTTCTTATTCTGGCGGATAGTCAAGTGTTTTTACATCAGTTGCCAAGCCGATCAAAAAGCCACTTTTCTCACATTAGTCCATGATACAAATTGATCTGTGAATGGCTGAAGAGTCTATAACAAACATCTACAATATCTCTGCTGTTAAAGGGTTAATGCAGGGAAGCAGATGAACAAGGTTTGGAGACTTTGAAGAAAGGGACAGTGACTACAAGAGGGTGCTGAGGTTGAAGCTACCAGGAAAGCCAGATTAAAGAAGGCCAAAAGGAGGCTGATAGGGGTAGTGAAGGAGGAGATGAGATAAGGATGCGGGGTATAGAGTTAAATGGAGAAGGTGATTCATTATTGAGCCTCTAAATGCAAGTAGCCCACAAATGCTACACTGTAGTTTAGACAGTTTTTAGACAGGACACAAAGGCAGGTATTCATACATGAGAGGCAGTCAAATCCATTTATATGCTGCATTTCCTCAAAGCCACTTACTCCTCCAGTGCGACTTCTGGATCACTGCTCCGGGTCCGGCTCACCCATCTCACAGTAAGCCTGAGCAGAAACAGATGAAGAGATTTATTCATGTTGATAAAGCTTTGATTACAATATATCTCAAAACAGAAATGACGTTGTTTACACTGGTGTTATTTCTTTACCAAATTCAGTGGTTTCACACTGAGAAAAAGCTTGATTTAGTAAAACTAAGGAATCTGCTGATTAGAAGAAGTTGCATCCTCATTTTGTTATCAACATCTTGATGTGTCCTTGGGCCCAAGGTCTTTGCTTTGGTGTTCCATGCTGCAGTAAAATGTCTCACCTATAGTTGCATCAAACAACTCTAGTCTTTGAACAACTTCTAGCTCAGTGATCAGATTCTGAAACAGTCCATGGAAGACGTGAGACTAAAACTGAACAGGTGAAGAAGAGGATCAAACCTCATGTTCTGTTGAAGGGATCTATTTCTCCATGCTGTAATGATCACAACAGCTCACAGATGAAGACTTATTTATGTGAAGGGCTGGCCCAGGTCAGCTTGGCTTCTGTGTGAAAGCTTCTTCCTCAACAGTAAGTCAAAGCTCTAGATTATTTCGATTCCTCTTCTGTATCTGGATTTACCCAAAATCTCCTTTAGACACACTGATGACCTTTTTTCTACATTCTGCTGCTGAATAGGGGCATTGCATAAATGCTTTAGTTCACACTCAACAATATATATCACTTTTTGTATTAATAAGTATGTCAACAGAATTGATAATTCATAGAAGTTTCAAACTGTATTACAAGATAAGACTGATTATTTTGTCTAAGCTCGAAGACAAAAAAACACAGACTCTAAAGTGACGTTTGATACCGCAGAAAGCTGTACATGAATCGTAGGTTGGATGTTATGAAGCCCCTGGCTCATTTGGTGGGAAAAGTTCAGATGTATGAACAGTCAAAATTCATTCCACACTTACTGACACTTGAGAAGAAGAAATCATGTTAAAAAACAGGTTCTGGTTGTTAAAGGGATGAAGAATTACCAAAATATTTCTTACCTGTGTGTACTGGTCCACTATTCTATCAGGAGTAAAGAAAAACAAAGAAAATGAGACTTCATATATGGATCAACAGTTATTTACAGAGCATAAGTATTTAGCCTTCTTTACCTGAGTCTGGACAGAGCAGATCAAGAGTAGCATGAGTTCAGACCAGCCAAGGAGACCTTCCATCTTGACCTGAGTTTAGGAGAAACACATCTGTCTCCCAAGTTACAGATCAAACTTTTCTTAGAGGTTCTTGCTGTGTGAACCTTGAGTTGTATCTCAAAGTTACACAGCAATCAGAGTCTTTTAAACTCTGTCTGAGCTGCCACACCTCCTTCCTCATCCTGCAGATGTCCCCCATTCATACCACAGTCCAGCCTGATTGTGAGCATTATTGAAATGTGCACCGCATGTTTTAGATTGGTCCCTAAAGCACAAAAATAGGAGGGGGAGGTGACTTTGCATTTTCTTGTCTGCAAGTTTTTAATTTTGCCAGAGACATAAACACTGGGTTGGTCATCTCTGACAGCTCCCAGAAGGTTCCGCAATGAATCAATACATTTCATGTTGGAAAGTGAAGCTGACGGGAAATTTCTCCCTTTTGAAACCAGCCTCCAGTGTTCATTTCAGGAAGGAAACTTTAGATTTTGTTGAGTTTTTCCATCTCAGGAACACCGTTTTGGGAAACTTCAACACGATAAGATAACTCACTAGTAGGTAGACTAGCTTTTCCTTTAGGCAGTCTGTTGACTTTGGTACATTTGAGAGCCACTAAAATATTCCAGACTTTGAACTGCTTGGCAATTTCTCTCACATCACATTTGCGAGTTCTTTTTATTTCACAACTACACTAAGAATGTGTCTAGAAATCCCTTTAATGTACAGTTTCATAAGCAATCAAATTATCTAGAATTTGTTTTTCAAAAAGGTACTAACACAACAAGATTTAGAAAATAGCTGAACGATATTTCAATACCTGGGGGTTTTCGTGTTACCGATATGTGTTTGTTTACAACTGCTCTTGTTTAGTCGGCCATTTTTGATCCTCCGTCAATGACTTTGGTCAGACAGAGTCTCTATTTCTCTATTGCTCTCTTTTGCCTCCAGCCTTCATTTTAGACCACCTGTGTTCATTGAAGGAGAATAAATGCCTTCTATCATGGACTGGTGATGTAAATGAACCCATTGCAGAAACAAGCTCAAATATGTCAGCCTTTGACAACGAGACAAGTGGGACATGACAACCTGACATTAAATCAGTAAAAACCCATTACAATTGGCGATGTGTCACGAATCATTCAGATAACCCTGATGCAGCGTTGTCAAAATGAAATGACATCACTCTGGACTTACAAATACAAGACATTATAAAAGAAAACCATGAAAACAGCAGCAGATTTGTTCAAAAGGAATTAATCTAAATTATTAAAAAGGTGCAAAATGTAAAAGACATTACAGATAAATTATACTTTTAAAGACATCTTAAGAAAAAACAAACTGTTCTAGAAAAAAACATCTTAATTTATATTTTGGAAGAACATTCTCTGAAAAGTTTTCAAGATGCAGTGTAATGTTAATTTAAGAAGATGATTCTTTCCAATGAGATTTTTGCTATTATCTGACAAAAATAAACTTCATTATTGTTACAGATTATTGACTACAAATCAGTGAGATGATGAAAAAGGCAACTAATGTCTTACAAGAGAAAGAATATCCCACGCACTTAAAAATAAAACAGTGTTTACATGATACATGCAGTGTAACAAAGGAAATTAAAACTCTATTTTTGTCATGGTCGGACTACTAGGGAGACCCAGATGCTGGAACCCGGAAGAAACTCAGGAGCCGAAGTATAGTCAGGAGGTTTAATCAGAAAAGGGGTAAAGGTCGTGGATGCAGAGAACGGCTGGGGCAAAGTGGAGCACCGAGGCCAGTGTAGGCAGTTTGGGCCCGATGGGGCGCCGGAGTCGGGCGTAGACAGTCGTCGAGGTGGAGCGCTGTGGACGAAGCGCAGATAGTCCCGGGCGGGAGGCCCAGCCCGAGAACAACTGGCGTGAAATTGGAACACGAGGACGATGGAAACAAGGTAGGGTGAGGAACCAGCGTGTCCAGTGGAGAGATGACCTGAAGGCATGAGACAAGGGTGATGCGAAGCACATGATTTTCTAGAGCAAAGTTACTTGGACTAGAGGCCCAGGCAGTAAGCACGGAGTGAGTATAACGGACTGGCGCTGGATACAGGTGTGGATCCCTTAAGAGAAGATCTGCAGCATGATGGAAGTGATGAAGGGCAGCTGGTTCCAATCAGAGAGCAGGGAGGAGGAGGCAGCTGACGGAGGCACCGTGACAATTTTTTCGATTATAAATAAAAAAAATTGTAAAACAGGAATGACGCCTTTTTATGACATAAAAAATTGGTCCTAAAGACATTTGGGTCTGTAATGTGAACAGAACCTGTCTTCTGCTTCATTTTAATGTCGCTTAGAAACGATTTATGGTTTAAAACTGTTTGGAGAAATGGGGTCATGGCAGGTCTGAACTATATCAGCTTGTTAGGAAACTGCAACAACAACCGTAATAACATGTAATAATTCACAAATCAGCAAAAGATTTAGGCCACCCAACTATATTGCAGCCGTGTGTGAGGTCACAAACTAAGATAAGTTAGAATACACAAAGCATGATAAGCCTCAGAAGAACAGGAAGATCCTTTTATTATCATCCAATTATTACAGATATGATCTTTACGGAGAAGAAATCTTTATTTTCTTTCACTGTTGACTTTTTGTAACCCTTGTGCTATCCTAGGCACTTTAACATTGGGAGTTGGGTCATCTAGACCCCGCATAGACAGTCGCTGAACCTTTTTCTTCAATCATTCGTAAAACTCACTGGTATCCATGGATTACATGAAATCTTTCCTTTATACCTTTGTCATGGTAGGGAGAACACGACAATGTAAGGGTGGGGTCATCTAAGATAGCACAAGGGTTAAATAATAATGCTTAAATAGCAGACCCACTTTTTTAAAGTAATGCAGTCACATGCCACCATATTACGAAGTTTAATGGATATACGTAATTTAACTTTTGAGAATAATAGGGAATAGGAAAATTATACAAAAATAACAACTGTTATACCATCATCAATGACCATGTTCACGTCTTTTCTGGTGTATCTCCTGGTACCAAACAACAACATAACAGGTTGTTTTGTATTCCTATTTAGCTAAATGCATGGGAAAAGTTTTCTCAGAGATTCGACAGTTTGTGACAGCGGAGAGTTTTGTTCAAGTTTGTCCAAAACCCTAAAAGAATGAAAGAAAACAATGTCAGTCCCTGTCAAGATCAGCAAAGCAAAAAATATCAAAAACAAGGCTGATGAGCCGTAAATTTGATGGGTGGTCTGCAAATACACAAGATACCAGTGAGAAAAACCATCAGAAAGTAAGCTGTGATGGCAAATGAAAATGTAAACCTGGGGGTGAAAATGATGAGGGCAAGAACAAAAGGATAGATAAGTAAATATACTAAAACAGATCCCCACATGTGCATTTTTTTCTAGTTTTATCCCCCAGTTTGATTTCAGTGCGATCACCTGATTAATGGTTCAAATCCAGCCCTGACAGTTTTCATTTTAAAATTTTCCTAATACTGCATTCACACCAGAGAAGGTCATGAGTCAAATTAGTCTGGACACCTTATGTTTTGGCCTTACATCAAATTCAACTACTCTACACCCTTTCCAAAACTGGGATTGATGCACAGATGCCCCCCAGACACGTGTGGGAGGAGCTACCACCACATGTTTTGGCTACATAGAGCGGTGTCTGTAATATGTCATTACAATGACATTAGAAAAACAGAGGATGTTTAGAGATCTGGTTTATTTATGTTAAAAAGGCCTACAAAAATATCGACAATCAGGTATCCATGTCTGGGTTCATGAGATCATTCAGAGACTTTCTAATGAGGGTGCTTATCGTAATGACTAGGTCATGGGATATTCCTTCCACCGCTACTTCTGTGTCTATGTGACCCAGTTTGAATGCTTGCTATCCAGCATTAGTTTAAGAGGGGAAAAAGTAAAAACAGGGTCAGACTACAGGATCTTTTTATTATTGTTTTGATAAGAAAAATATCACAAGGGTTCAGATAACATGAGCAGGCTGTCTCTTGAGACCGTAGGTGAGACAGACCCAGATGCTGGAACCAGGAAGTAAAACACAGGTAAGTTGAGAGGTAAGTAAAGAATTTATTATCCGGTGTGGTTGGTGGTCTTCGCGAGAGATAGATCCAGGCTCGAATGAGGCTAAAAGGTCTTGACGTGGACAGGTACGTGGTGTGGCTAGAGGTCTCAGCGCGGTTTAGGATTTTCAGGATTCCTTCACCAGACCTTGGGGCAAGTCCTGAGCAGAACAAGATAGGGAAGCACAAAACAACAAGAGACCTAAACATGAGCTAGGTCGACCAGGCTTAGTCACCATAAGGGGTAACGGACTGGCATTGAATGCTGGAGCATGGTCTCTTTAAGAAGAGCAAAGGCTTGATGATGTGAGTGGTCACAGCTGGTGGAGTCAAGAGCAGAGAGGGGAGGGGGAGGAGAACTAACAGAGGCACCATGACACAGGCTGCTTGCCAATGCCACAGCGACTACTTGTTTGTCAGCTAGCTAGCCACCTGGAGGCCCAGGGCTCCACCCCTGCGATTGACTGGCGAAAGTGTCAGCGTATGCGCCTTTTCCGAAGAAGTAGCTGGGACAGTCCTGGCAACCCCACTGGCCCCAGTGGGTTGAGAAAATGGATGGAAGTTTGGGCGAGAACCCTCCCTTCGATCAACACGTATTGGTTGTATTCTACCTGCTGATGTAGTCACTGAAACGTCATATGCTAAGCTCAGTCCTGATTCGTACTAGCATCCTCACCAAAATTTAAGTCTTGACGAGCCATGTCTGACGCTCAAATCAATCCGTGATGCTAAACTTGCTTAATTTGCTTTTGTATCTAAGTTGACTAAAAGTAATACTAATGGGATGCAGAGCTGAAGCTTGATGAAAATTTGATGAACTCCTTCCATAGTATTTTAGCTGTGGGTTCTGGAAATTCCTTCACTCCAGTATGTTTTTCAAGTAAACAGGCAGGGGTGGACACAAGCTCTTTCTGTTAGATAGAGATCTTCATCCTCTAAAGGACTGCCCAGGCATCCTGTGGAATAAACTAAATTCAGTGTCATGTCATACCTCACCCTTCGGCTGACCCAGAGCCCATGAGCATATCCAATTGTGGTAACATATAGGCTGACCAATAAATCTAGAGCTTTGCCTCCTGGCTCACCTCCTTCTTCTCTTCAAGAGATCACGACATCAATTATGGCGGATAAAATCACAAGTTATTAAAATACCTTTACCTGATGCAGGACCTCTCCATACCGGAAAAGGCAAAACCCCTTTTTCCATTTGAGAACCATGGCCACCAACTTGGAGGTATTAATTTTCATTCCAACCTCTTTACACCTGGCTACAAACCACTCGACGAAGGAACAACATCTAAACTGTATCATCTAAAAAGAGCAGAGGTTCAATGTTGTGGTCCACAAACCAGACTCCCGTGAGTAATTGGCTGCGCCTAGTAATTCTGTCCAAAAGAATTATGAACAGAACAGTTAACAAATACCCTTCAAATACTCTTCAGTACCCTGGATTAGACTTTCCCAGGGTGGCTTGAGTGTATGACCCCCAGCCAGGCACACTTTCCGTCCTCTTTCTTGAAGAGGCCAGTCACCACCCAATCCACAGTCAGAGGCACTACCCCAAACTACCACACGTGATGTCACAAGGTGTAGCTCACCTGATGCTACACATGCTCTGACTGTGAATGAAATTACTCAGACGCCACCTCATACACAGCCAGAGCCAAGGAGCTCCTTGATTTACCTCTGTGACCTAAGCCTGGGGGATGGACTGGCATCGAGCACGGAATGATCCAGGTGTTGCGTAATCGCTGCTGCACTCCACCACCCCTCCCCTTTTCCCTTTTCACACTGTGCGCTCCTTCTCTCAGACAGGACCGCGCAGCTGTGGCCTAAGTCGATTTTTAGACTGAAAAATACTCCCAATTACCGCCATGTTAGTGCTGATTCACCCAGCCACGGTGGGTTCCCTCTCCTTTCAAAATTTTTGACTTGTTATGTTCCAAAGACTACCGCAAAGAGGTGTGGGTGCAAGTGTCTTGCAACAGAGGCCGCAGTGTAACATTCAAAATGAAACCTTCAGATGAGGTGGTGGTCACGTGCACGTTTGGTCTGCTATGTCGAATGGGGAAATTGGCGAAATCATCCCCTTTTACTGGTTGAAATTGGGTTGAGCACAGGTTTTTCTTCTGCCTTAGTGCCTTTTCATGTAGCCACAAGTCTTATGTTGATTCACTATTAGTTATTTCATCCTGTTGTTTTTACTTCTTTTTTTTTTTTTTGCACCATGAGTGTGGGGAGGAGGAAGAGGTGGGTGTGATGTACAGTGTTAGGTGTGTCTAAGTAAAGCTTAAAGCGCCTCTTCTGTCGCTTACTTGTTTCCTTGAGTAGTCTCTGAGTATTCACCTAGCCTCCTTGAAATTCTGCCCCCTTGACATTACCGCCCTTGGCGACCTCCCACTTCGCCCATATCAAAAACTGCCACTGCACAAAGCATTATGTCAGTGTGACGGGGTCCCGTCGAGAAAGATGCAGAGGAGCCAAGGTGAGGAGGAACTGTTTTTATTGCCACCACAGTTGCTACACGCCGGGCATGCAGCACACTCGGTCACTCCTCTCCTTTCACCACCTGCGGTGCACACCTTTGGATGGGATGCCACGCCCACGGGGCGTTGCTCTCCATTCCACGACCAAGCCAGCACCACAGGTGAAATCATAAATAACAATACAAAATGCATCAACAATAAAATACGGTGTGGCCCCCTCGGCATCTGTGGTTGCCACACCGTGCACCCCATCCTCCTCTGAGGATCGGCGGTGTCACGGCCGGTCAGTCAGCCCCTCAGTAGCGTCACTCCACCACCACATCTGCGTCGGATGGATGCACGGGCTCCGCTGCTCCACGACGGCGACCCCTCCGATCTGCTCCTCGGTGCCGCTCCGGTCGGTCCCAGCCCCGGCAAAGGCCCTTCAATTGGCAACACGCCCCCGCTGGTCCCCTTCCGGATGGCACCTCCGCAGAACGGAGCCGCCGACAGCAAGTTACAGGCGAGATGTTACGCCTCTCCCGGAGCACTCCGTGGCAACTCGTCCGGCACCCACAACTTCGCCTGTAACCGCAGCCGGCGGCTCCGATGGCTGAAGACCATCCGGGGAGACCAGCGAGGCGTCAATGAACCAACCGGAAAAACCTTTGCCGGAAAACTGGCTGACTGGTAACTACCTGAGCGGATGAAGAATCACCGTCAAATGAAAACAACCGCAACCGTGCATCCGGCCTTGAACGATAGGTGGTGGAGCCGCAACGCCAGCTGGGCTGGATCACCGCTTGCATCGATCACTAAGAAGAGGAGAAGATAATGTAATGATAACTACCGTCGAAATCTGTGTTTATTATGTGTTGTATTTTGTTATTTATTGTATGATTACCACCTGTGGAGTGCCACTGGGCAGGAATGGAGAGCAACGCCCCGTGGGCGTGGCATCCCATTCAAAAGGTGAGCATCGCAGGTGGTGAAACGAGAGGAGTGACAGTGCATGGCCCTGCGTGGTGCTCACCCAGGTCTTAGATAAAACCAGATCCTCCTGCCTTGGCTCCCTCTCCACCATCACTTCTCAGCGGGACCGCATCACAATCAGAAGGCTAACCAATACTCATTTTACCTTGAAATAATTATCAATATAAAACCAACTCATAACATTCCTAAAATGTTCCCAGCCTACAGAAGCAGAATACTCGCTATCATTGCACCTGTCTGTGGTCAGGACATGAGAGGATGGTGGATGGCACATCCACATGTGGGGATCTCGTGCTAAATATGCACTTTGAGTCACATCCTTTGCTGATGTCACACGGTGATATTAATCAGTGCCACTAGTGGGACAGTGGCTCAGGGCGTTGAGCAGGTCGTTCAATGATCGAAGGGGCGGCGATTCAATACCCACTCCCCCCCAGACACTTCACCTTCGCTGCCTCCAAGTGTGGCTGGTGTGTGAATGTGCATCAATGTCCCGCTGCCTTGCACACCCATGTGTTGAAGTGTCCTTGCGCAAGACACTGAACCCCACCTTGCCTCTGGTGGGAGGTTGGCGCCAGTGTTTGGCAGCAGAACCGCCACCAGTGTGTGCGTGTGTGAGACTGGAGAATGGGACTGTGACTGTAAAGCACTTTGGGCCTTGAAGAAGGTAGAAAAGTGCTATATAAGTATACGTCATTTACCATATAACTCCAAATTGCAGTTCATTAATAACAGACCTTTTACTCTCAGCATTTATAAACTTAGTGAATTCAAGAAAATGAGGCACACAACTAAGTAGGAGTTTCAGATAGTTTCATGTTTATCAAAGCAAATGAAAATACAGATATAGACCTAATTTGAAACCATTCCTAAGGCAGCATGGGAGTGATCGTCATTCTGGTGGCTCTGGCTGAGTAGGGGGCAGGTCCTTTCCAGGTGTGCCAGTGAAGACCCGAAGACCAACCAATGTTATCCCCCTCTGGCTGCCAGTTACCATTCAGTTTAGCGGAGCCACCGTAGCTCATTACCACCAGCCATGCGCTCAAACCAGTGCATGACACCACATAAATGTCACCAAAGAGGCAAGGGTCGCAGCCGTCATTGTCATGGTCGAGGGTGCTGAAGCCATAGCCATTTTGGTCAAAGGCAGGATACGGTCCTGTAATAGCATCACCTTAAGACAGAAACAGAAAACAAAAGCAAACCTGAGTTATCAAAGACAAACAGCAGTGTGTATAACTATAATTATATTATACCACTGTATTATTTCCTTGTTATTTTTCTATGATCTTCCTATGAGGATGCATCCGTACCTGCGGTTCCACTGTATCTGCCAACACTAAGTCTGTAGCTTGTACTCTCATCTCCCACCCTGAAGTCTTCATACTCAGCATAAGCACTGCCACCTTCAAAGTCCCACAGGTCCACTCTCAGTTTCCACCTGTTGGATTTGTCTTTGGTCAAAGCAGAAATCTTCTCCAAACCGAGCCAGTGATCCCCTGAAGGAATCGGGACAAGCAAAGTTTATTTAGATTATTTTACACTCTTCGCTAAGAGATGATTAGACCTATTTGTTCAGACAGTTTTAAGGCATGTCATAAAGATCTCATTTTTACATACATGAAACAAGTCAAATCCAATTTATATACTTCCCATTTTCTATGACCACTGCTCCTCGATACGCCTCTGGATCACTGTCCAGATTCCATTTTCACCAATCTCACAGTAAGCCTGCACAGGAACAGATGAAGTGATTTATTCAACATTTTAGCAAAATATATCTTAAAACAGGAATGTCTTTATCTTATCTAAAGTAGTACAGTTTTTCTTTTCTTGCAGCAAGTCACTTTATTTCTAACAGTGGAAGTAATGTTGCATTCAATGAAAAAAGGGTAATCTTCATTAATTTTTTCTTGTATTAAAATAAAAACAGTTTGTTGTTTTTAATTTTTTCAATGATTTTTCAGTTGTTTTCAAGAACTCAAAACAGACTGAGCATTAATCTCCTCTGTTTTTTAAAAACTATAAGATGAGCTGCAGTTAAAAGTTGAAGATATGTGTCCGTGTCATAGACATGATCTGTTATGTTTGTGATCGTCACAAAAGTCTCTTTTGTTCTTCCTACATACTTTATCCACATTCCAGGGTGAAATGCAATGGAAGTACCAATTAGGTATTAGTATTAAACTGTTTGTGTTGTTGTGATTAATCCACATTAACATTGAGCAAAGCATCAAAATCTATAGGTATTAGGACTTTTTAGCTTTTAAGTGTATTTACCATATTCATTCCTCAAAAAATTAACCCCAAAGTGAGTATTTTTAATCCATTCACACATTTCTGAGAATTCCTCTAAATCAGGAGTCCTGCGCTGGTATAACCACATGAGCCCCCGAGCACCTTGTAAAGCATGGTTCAATGCTCCAAAATAGCACTATTTCTATTTATTGCAAATATGAATATATATGTGTGCGTGTATTGATACTTGGATTCTGGCAGAGTATTACATTTCTGTCGTTAGAAGTGCATGGAAGACACAAGGATGTTTTAGAATCAGGTTACTTATTTTAAAGCTCAACAAAAGCATCGGTAATCACATCTCCATGTCTGGAGTTCATTCACATCCCGGTACGCTCTCCGTCCTGCCGCTAGCCGCTTTCCCCGCTACTTCCATGTCTCTGTGACCCACATTAGTTTAACCCTTGTGCTATCTTAGATGACTCCACCCTTACATTGACGTATTTCTCCTACCATGACAAAGGTGGATAAAGGTGGAAAGATTTCATGAAATCCATGGACACCAGTGAAGACCACAAATCATTGAAGAAAAAAGGTTCAGAGCACTGTCTAGTGGGTCTAGATGACCCAACTCCCAATGGTAAGGTGCCTAGGACAGCCCAGGGTTAAGAGGAAAATAAAAGCAAGAATGATCCTATTATTGTGTTTCCAGTAGAGAAATTAGAAAAAATATCATAAGATTTAGGATGCTTGCTACTTCCCCATACCGCAGCTGGCTGTCCGTCTGCCAGCCAGCCAGCTGCCCGAATGGTGGCATGAGAAGCAAACGAGCTCCGGCCCGCCGCGGGGCTCTTGTGCTTGTCATGCCGGCATTCCGGGCAGCTGGCTGCGGTATGAGATGTTGTAGTTTAGGGTCGAGCACGATTAATAATATTCAGGACGTGCTGAGGTAACTTGTCTTTTATCAATATTGTCATTAGCAGTCACTTTACATCCGAAGGCTAAATACAATGTATCCCATCAAGCATCCCACCATCAAGCAATCCCTCGACCAATCTGTGTCCCTGTAACTGTGGTGCATTCAAATACAACAGGATAAATGTATGTCCGAATATTATTTTGTGTGAACGCATTAATTATCCCGTGGGACCGAAATATTATTTTGTGAGATCGCTTTATTTATTTATTTTACCCATTAAAATGAATATCATATCTCGGGCTCTGTATTATATCAATTTTTTTAAAATACTTTACGTACAATTGAAAAAATGAAATGGAAATATTTGATCTGGAACTCTCCTCTTTCTAAGTCAAATGTCATTCGTGCGAGGCCACGTTTTCATTTTTTCGCGGTCATTCAGGTCTTTCCTGACAGGCTGACCGAGTGAAGTGATGATGAGGAGTTAGCCTGCTTGCCGCAAAAAATATCCTCCTAAGACCCGGCCCAGTCATTTATGTCCTCTATAATGGACATTTTGTTTACCTGTATATTTCTAAGGAATTAAGAGATGCGTTTCCAAATCCTACTCTACTCTGTAGAGGATATCCTGGGCTTTCCAGTGATGTGTCATGTGATGAGTTTGCATGCTGGGAACTTTAAGTTTCACCTCTACCAAGAAGGCTGAGATAAACATTTACCTCATTTTATGGAAAGGTGAAATGCAAGTCAAATATTTCTGGATCTATTCCTTTTTTACCATGGTAATTACATATATTCTTGGTCATAAACATGTTAGGAACAATTTTTTAAGATCTGAAAAAAGTTTCATGTTTTCTATTTTAAAACAGCAGGCATTTAATGAATGTCAACTATAGTGGACGCCAGGACCATTTTAATGTATTTAAGTCTCCACATTATTTTAGGAGATAAAAGTGAAGTAGGGAGGACTCTATACCAGATAATTGAGGGAGATTCAGATTTGGAGCTTTTGGATGATAAAAAGGATGAGGATGAGATTCAGGAAAAAATAACTGTTATTTTTTAATTAACTTGATTTTTTTGTGTTTTTTAAACGTCCATCATAACAGGTTTACACCTGAGCTACCAGGGCGCCCTGCCTATCAAGATGACGTCAAAGTTTGTGAATACCGGAGTCCAATCTCATACTTTTCACAGTACATTGATAAAATTTTCGAGGATCTGTTTTTGATTTAGTTGTGTTCCAACTGCCGGGGAATCACACTCCTCAGCCTCCCTGGGAAAGTCTAGGCCACAGTGCTGGAGAAGACAGTCCGTCCGATAGTCGAACCTCAGAACCAGGAACAACAGTTCAGTTTCCGTCCTGGTCGTGGAACAGTATAACAGCTCTACACCCTCTTCAGGGTGTAGAGCCTTACTGAGGGCTGTCCGGTCTCTGCATGACCGGAGCAAGATCTTGGTTCGCATAGCCAGCAGTAAGTCAAACCTGTTCCCGGTGCATGTTGGACTCCGGCAGGGATGCTCTTTATCACCAGTTCTGTTCATAGTTTTTATGGACAGAATTTCTAGGCAGGGGCCGTAGGGGGTCTGGTTTAGGGACCACAGAATTTCATCTCTGCCTTTTGCAGATGACTTTGTCCTGTTGGCTTCATCAAACTGGGACCTCCAGTGTGCATTGGGGCAGTTTGTGGCCGAGTGTGAAGGGATGAGGGTCAGCACCGCTAAATCTGAGGCCATGGTTCTCGACCGAAGAAAGGTAGTTTGCCTTCTCTTGGTGGGTGGAGTGTTCCTGCCCCAGGTGGAGAAGTTTAAATATCTTGGGGTTTTGTCCATGATTAGGGGAAGACAGGAACGTGAGATTGACAGGAGCAGCATCCATAGTTATGCGGTTGCTGTACCGGTCCGTTGTGGTGAGGAAAGAGCTGAGCCAAAAAGCAAAGCTTTTAATATACCGGTCGATCTTTCTCTGTAGCAGATGGTCCAACAAGTAACAAAAGAGTGATATAGAATTTTATTGTTTTAGAAAATAATTTAATGTTTTTTGGGAGAAAATAACTCTAAAGATTTAATCGGCTCCTTTTTTCTGATTTTCCAAATTGACTTATATTTTCACAGAAATATCGTCCTGTTGTCCTCTACAGTGGACGTGTTGGAAAATTAAAATAAAAAACATTTTTAGAAAAATTAAAATTGTAAGGTGTTTTTTTAGGCCCAAATACAGATAGGAAATGACACAAAAACAGAAATTGTAAGACACTTTTTTTCCTCTGTTCTCAGGAGGATATGACAGAAAATGAAAAAGGGCATACAATTTTCAAAATGATTGGTAGGTAGAGTTATTTTTCACATCATTTAACGATAAATGTCTGTGCCTTATTTGTGGGACAGCTATTGCTGTAACTTTGATGTTAACTACCTGCCCGGCAGCCCATTACGGACAGAAAAAGCCTGTGGGTTAAAGGCAGCTTTAGACATACAACAGACTTTTTTCATGATGCCGGGGAAAAAATCTCAGAACGCAACTGAAGCTTTGTTTAGAGATACACATTTCTTGATAAAAAACAAGAAACCTTTTTCAGATGAGTTAATAGAAGCTATGATGCTTGTCGCTAACACATTTTTTCGAAGATGAGAAATATGGTCCCGATGTCATCTCTACACTCTCCAATGTCCAGCTTGGAGCAAGTGCAATTGCTAGGCGAGTGTCATCTTTGTCTGAGAACTTAACAGAGAAGCTGGACCTGTGCCTGCAGGGGGTTTAGTGTCCAATGTGATGAGTCGGTAGACTTTCCAAATTTTCTGCACTACCACTGCATCATTCATCAACAAGCGATTTGTGCCAAAAGGACTCCTGTTGTGAAGATTATAAATAGCATCCACTCCAACGCTAAACAACACAGAATGGTCAAGATGCTAATGGTTGAGCTTTCTGCAGAATATGGTGACTTACTATTACACACCGAAATTAGATGGCTCAGCAGCTGACGGATTCTTCTGCGTTTTTTGTCACTTCTGTGTGAAATCGAGGAGTTCATGAAATCCAAGGAGGGAGATGCATCTCTGCTGGAGGACCTAGAGTGTATACTTGACCTTGCCTTTTTAATGGATTTGATTGTGAATCTGAACCAGCTGAACCATCTGAACTGCAAGGTAAAGATAAAACTGTTGCTCGGATGATCAGTGTGGTAAACGTATTTAGAGCCAAGCTGAGCATTTTCTCCACGCAGCTACAGAAGAAAGAAATGCCGTATTTTCCCTCCGTGCAGGCAGCGTGAAATGGCAACGATGCTGCATCTGCAGCTTTGGACGAAGCTGTAAAAAAGTACCCCCAAGTCATAAATAGGCTAGGACAGGAGTTTGAAAACAGATTTTGTGACTTTGAGCAGCTTGAACCATGCGTGTCATTTGTTACAAATCCTTTCATGCAAGTAGATGTGACATCCACTGCTGAGCAGCTCAGTGCTTTGTTCACTTTGAACGCTGGTGAGGTAGAGATTGAAATCTTCACATCATAGAATGACCTCAACCTCAAAGCTCATTAGTCTGCACCAAACTTTTGGAGAAACATAGTGATGTGTGCATAGCAGCTATGAAAATAGCCTGGTTTTTTGGTTCAACCTATCTCTGCGAATCAGCCTTTTCCAACATGAACTTTATCAAGAACAAACACAGAACATGCCTGACTGATGCACATTTGCAAGACTCTCTGAGAATTGCAGTATCAAATTATTCACCAGATTATAATGCACTGGTGAGCAGCATGCAGTGCCAGACCTCCCACTAAACAAGCAGACGAACCACAGATACCTTTTTTCTGTTAATAACATCAGCAACATTTATCAAAAAGGATTTCACAAAATGTTAAATGTTCAGAAAGAACTTGTTCAGTTTGTTGTCAGTGTGTTTCCTTGGCCTAAAAATGTTCATTTATTTATTACAAATTCAGCAGGTGTTTATCCTGACTTTCAAATGTTTGAACAAATAAACATAAATAAATGTTTCATGTCTAAACATGTTTTTCTGATTTTTATTGCCATGTAAATCACTGATAATTATTTAAAATAATTATTGACAATAATAAATAATTAATTATATATTAATTATTTGTCATATAGTAAATAATAATTTATGTATTATTGATTTGATTATTGATATTATTGAATCACTTCACATAGTGTTATAAGTGATATTAAAGAAGCAGTAGTTAGTATAACATTAGTTATCCGTGTAGTTTTGTTACTTAGGAAGTTTTTAGTAAACAGGTTCTGTGGTGCCCTTCATACTACTCGGTGGCCATGAAATGGCCCTCAGTCTCAATCAGGTTGGATGATCTCTGTTCTAAATCCTCTGAGCATCAGCCCCTCCCAACCCCCGAAAACGAGTGGGTTCTCACATTGTGATGTCACAAAGTGAGGAACAGCCCTTTCCAGGAAGAGCCTGCTCTCCCAGCTCCACCCCCAGGCTAACACACACTTTGCAGTGATCGGCTAAATGCTTTCCTTTTATATGCACAATATGCACATCCCTCTTTGCAAAAGTTTGGATGTTGTTTGTTTTTGTGGGCGAAATGCAGACAAGCTACCAAGGCCATGTTGTCGTCATGAAATGGGCGACCCACAAGGAGAGAAAGAGATTGAGAGTCGTCTTACTTCTGTGTAGGAAAATGAGCAGTGAGAATGACTAATATTAAATGACTAGTATTAAAATTAAATGACTTAATACGTTTGTTCTAGTTATTGCATCAACAAAAGTTATTGTGAACATCTTGTTGCTCAGACAGTTAAACTGCTTTCTGCTGTAATAATGTAAATTGATTTTGGAATTCAAATGATGCAATAAAATACTTCAATACATTTTTAAGTTGAGCAGTCTGCAATAGAATCAATCACTCAAAAATGTAAAGTTCCTCAGACATCATCATTTTGAAAAGTATTAACAAGATTATTAAATAGTAGAGGTTAATAATAACAAAACAGTTTATAATAATACGTTCCAAAACTGCTTCTTTCCTGGGTTAAGACAAACTGCAATAAGAAGTTATGTTGGTTACCTCAAAGCTGGAGTTGAATCCCCCAGGTTGGATGCTGTAAACCCCACTGGCTCCATTTGGTGAAACAGTCTGAATGTCTGAACAATCAGGTGCTGCACCTAACAAGAGAAGACAAAACTATACTGGGAACAGTTTCTAAACAATAAAGGGAAGAAGCATTAACATGTTCTTTACCTGCATTTACTGATCCACTCTTTATTAGTAGAAATACAGAAAAACAAGAAATGATGAAACTTAATCTATGGATCAACAGTTATTTACACAGCATAAGTATTTAGCTTTCTTTACCCCAGTCTGCAAGGAGAAGATAAATAGGAGAGCTAACATGAGTTCAGACCAGCCGAGGAGACCTCCCATCATGACCTGAGTTTACAAGAAACATGTCTGTCTCACGTTACAGATCAAACCTTACTCACTGACACTTGATAAATGACAAATCTTCGAACATAATCGTCTTCTATAAACATAATAATGTTTAGGTGTCGCCAATGAAGGCTGTTTCCTGGAACACACCTTTTTGCTGCGTGAAGCTTGTGTCGCAGCTCAAAGTCTCAGGACAAACAGTGCCACACCTCCTTCCTCGTCACTGTAAATGTCGTCATTCCTGTTAGGTCAGGCTCAGAGTGAGCATTTGTTGTCATAGACCCGTGTGGACTGAACTGATCATCTCTGACCATTCCTGTAGGTGTGAGTTTATTTTTGGTGACAAGCTGTGGAAAACAGAACTCAATGGTGATTGCGGCCTTTTAAAACAAGCCTCTAGTGGTCACTTGAGGAACTGAAACATTTGATTTTGTCATGTGTCAAATTCATGAACAAAGGATTGGGGGCTTAGTGTTTCATAATATAACATATTAGTTGGTGAACACAGACATTTAAAAAACCTACTCCAATGAAAATATTTTTTTTTGCTCTTTTTAACATTTTATTGTAGCATTTTTCTCATGATGGAGGACATGTATAAAATAATTTAGGATTAAAAATATGTTTCTGAGTTATTCTTTTTGAAATCATGTTGGATCAGGAGCAGATGAAAACCGGATGTTTTTTAAAAAGCTCGGACATACTGTATAATGCAAATACAATTCTCAGCTCCAATTCTAAATCCTCCACCTGCAGGCAAATAGATCCGTGTTTGTTTTCATTTCCTCGTCTGAGCTGGAATTTTATGGAGTCCCAAACTGTTCATAATTAAAAACATAAATATGACCTTGTTTCAATCACACAATCAACCAATAAATCTCTCATAAATATAAAAAACATCATGAAATTGTGAAAAACCTGCATCCAGATTTTAAATTAGCCATTATATTATTAAATATATTTCATTGTGCTTTTAAAACCTCTTCATTATTTTAAAACAACATTTTAAAATATTATTTTTAATCACGTTGAATATTATTATAATTCTATTTTTTTTTCAGAACCTACGATTACAAAATCAATAATTTTTATTGCTGTTTTTCAGAATGACATTTATTTCATGATGACCTATTTCAGCAGAATGAGTCTGTCTGGCAATCAACGAAAGTGGGCGGGATCTAAACGCACATTGGCTTATCCCTAGAAATCAACTCGTATTCCTAGATACCCGCCCTGTGGTGTGCCAGTTAGGAAGATGACGTTTTTCTGCAACATCTGCAAGGCTTTGCTGACATTAGCGGATCTAATAGAGACAAACAATCTGTCTGCTGCAGAAGATGCAAACATCTACGACTCCGCTTTTGCTAGTTTGAGGGTTCGTGTGGACCAAAGAGCAGCTTTCTTTGATGTCGTGGTCGTCCACGTCTTGAAGTTTCCGTTGAAATACTCCCAACTTTCGTTCTCTGTGCAGGATTGCTAGATAGTGTCCCAGTTTTCCAGCCCAAAAGTCATCTGAAAACCGTCAGACCCAACAAAAAACTTCCTGATCCTCTATGACCGCAGACCATGGGGGGTGTCTGGAAAAGGCACAGGTTTATCCGTAAAGCCTCCACACTATTCTCTCAGAGCTCTTCTATAATCTAGCACAGCTCCGCTGTCTGTGCTCACCGATCCAGTCTGTCGTCACATCCGTTCGCCTTACACGGCATCACTGTGGTGGCTCCCGGGAGGTGAGCTGGCGGCCAGAAAGAGACCTGCTGCGGAAATGCGGAACCAGCCTACTTGGGACTCGTGAACCTTATGATGTTTTTTATTTTCATCGAGATGATATTTATAAATTAGGTCCTCTGGTTTTATTTTACCCTCTAGGGTTAACGCGGGACAGCAAGCTTTCAAACTCGGTCAGAGGGAGATGGAAAATCCGCTGAAGCTGGGACTCTCTCTGGGAGAATCTCTGGGATGAACTCAAACATGGAAACAGGATTACCAAGTAGAACTCTTCAAAAGTAAAACCTGATCTCTCAGCATTTCTATTCTAAATTAAATATATATATATATTTCATTTCACTGTATGCAACCCTAAACTGGCAAATTATGCCTACCCGCCCAAAGCCATTTTTACAAGCAAATATAGAACCAAAACCTCCCAGTTTCTGGCAACACTGTCGATGTGTTGAGGTGCATACTCCTCCTATGTGAGGGGTGTACATTGTGTCGTCACGTTTGCTAAAGCGATTTCAATCGTTGTAGTTTGGGTGAACTGCATATGTCTGAGTAAAAGAGTAGCCAATCACCAAAGTGTCTCCCCCTTATATAGTTTGATATACAGATAGCTAAATTAAAAAGGTAGGTCTTAAGTCTTCCTTTAAAAACATGAACGGTCTCTGCGCCCCTGAGGTTCTCTGGGAGGCTGTTCCACAGGCGAGGACCATAAAAACTGAATGAGGCCTCGCCGAATGTTTAAGTTCTAACTTTTGGGACAACAAAAAGGCCTTTATCAGAGGACCTCAGAGTCCGCGAGGGTTTATAGTTTAAAACCATATCAGATAAATATGATTATAAGTATTTATTAAATATGATTATAAATATGATATACTGTAACTTGACATAAAAATGTTCTATAAAGTGTAAATTTAAAATAATGTAATGTCTGCTTATGTTAGCATTTAGACACTTCACACTTAAGACGAGGATCTGGTAGATTCCACAAAAAAGTGTCTCAATGATGCGATTTCAGCCCAAGGAGCAAAAATAAGCGACCTTGTGAGCATTTCGGGGCAGGCAACTCTGGCAGGCTTAACTTCGGTTACTCCCCTAGGGCTGTTCAGTTAATCAACTCACCTGTGCAGCGTCCTATTTAAGTCCAGGTGTGTAAGCTGTTCATCCTTCTTTACTGAATTGCTGCGTTTGTCGCCCCACCCTCCCACCCGGCTTCCACCTTTCAGCTCCGTTAGGGTAGTTATTACACAAAAGTTTATGGAAATTTGTCTCGTGGAATTGCATGGAGTCTTGTGCCAAAAATAAAGGAATGTAAAATACTGAGAGGAATGTGAAATGTAAAGTTAGAGGAATGTGAAATGCCAACTAGAGGAATGTGAAAGCAATCAAAATATGTGAAAGTAAAACAAAGTATGTGAAAGCAAAACTAAAAGATGTGAAAATAAATATCATTACTACAGCATGAGTTGTCTGACTGAAATGACGATTTAATCGTATTTCGGGCGATAACTCGTAGCAGTGTTTTCAGCTTACCCTAGGGCGGTTCAGTCAATTTAACGCACCTGCTCAGCGTCCTATTTAAGCCCAGGTGCGTAGGCGTTCATTCTCTTTCTTACCTTCAGCGCTCATTCTTCGCCGGTCTCAGTGCCCGCGGGTCTCCGTCTCTTCGGCGTCTTGCTGTGTTCCCACCGTTCTTCGGATGGATGATCCCCATTTTTTATGATGTGGGGTTTTCGTTTCGCCGCGTCTGCTCTGCTTTGCAGTGATCCGCGGGCGGCTGCCGGCGCGCAGCGCGTTCGTTTCGCCGCGGTCGCGTGCATCTGCAGGGGGTGTGCTTTCCGCGATGTTCGGGATGTTCGTGGCCCCCGATCAGGAGCAGTCCGGGTCTTCTCGTCTGCCGTGGTCAGCCGACTTTCTGCGGTGAGCGGCAATCAGTCCTTTCCCGTGTAGTTTTCTAAGGCTGCGTTTTTCTTCCTGTTTACTTCTGTGACGTCACGCCCCTAAGGATCCTGGGAATTGTAGTTTGTATCCGGGTCTTTCATGATGCACTTCTGATTCCTTTTCTGCTGCGTAGTTCTGCGTCGTCCGGTTGTTTTTTCAGGGGTCGTGGGGTCCTTTCTGTGGTTTTGAAGGCTGGCAGTCCTCGTTTGGACAGGTTTCTCATGCTGGCTGAATTTATCGTGGCTTTTAGCATTTGTTTTTCTGTTGCTGTTTTGTTCTTTGGGAGCTGAGTGTGAATCTTGACTGCTTTTTAATTTGATGCTGGCTTCATTATTATGGCGGTTCTTCTTCGTTGTTGTAGCTGCTGGCTAGTCAGAATGTGTATCAGTGTATCTTGGACCTGTCTCTGCTCTGTGGACATTTTCCCTATGATTGGTCTCTCTTATGCGGCGTCTATGGCTCATTTTATTCACTCGGCGATCCTCGTTCGTTGCCCCCGCATATTCTGCATCTGGTTCTGCTTGCGGGGGCTATGTGATGGATTCTTCCGGGGCATCGTTTTCAAAGCCGCCACTGAGGGTGGCACCTCGGAAGTGTTCAGGTTGACGTGACTTGATCTGGACCTGCTAGCGCCTCGCAGTTAATCTTCTGGGCATCAGTGGCCTGGTTCCCCATGCGCCTTCAGGATTGGTATATATTTTCGTCAGCTCCCCATGCTGTCTCCACGAAATTCCTCTGAACGCGATATAAGGCTGCGGGTGACTGTCACTGATGGTCTCATTGTTCTGCCTCTATGCCTCTCAGTGGCGTCTCTTGGCCTTCAGTTGGCGCTCGAAGTGTTTGTCGGTTTACCTTTCCGCTGTCATTCTTTCCCTCTTTATGCCTGGAGTGGTTTTGTGATACCTGTTGTGTCTTCAGGCTCCCTCCACTTGTTCTCTTGAGTCTGCGCCTTCTGGTTTGGGGGAAAAGGATTTAAGAAGAGTGGTTTGTGTTTGTCCGGCCGCCAGAATCTACGGCTCTGATGGTTCTTAAGGGGTCGTCCGGTTATTTCATCCTTGGAGATTATATTAAGGCTGTTTCAATATTGAATGATAGTATGGTGTCATCGGTTGACTTGGTTAATGTTTAAATAACACCTTGAGCAACTTCTACCCTGACCGTAGGAAATATATCACTTGCGCTCTCAAGCTTAGTTCAAGAGTTAAATTTTGTGTCCACAAGTCAGTCTTCTGTCTGCCTTTCTAAGCAGATGGCACTCTGCTAGATGCATCCCCATTTAGAGGCTTGTTATACGCCGCCTCTAAATGCTTAAGGTTCAGTCTAGCAAATATAATATCAAAACCTATGATCCCTCATAGCTCTCAAGTTCTCTTTTGCAGTATCCAGTCTCCCTTGGCTAAATAAAAATTTGAGAACCATTAATATCATATACAAGGCATCGAATCCAGCCGAGCTGTAATCCTCTGCTACGTGGGATGTTGACCTTCCTCGTCTACAATCTCCTTGGCTACTCTTCCCATCTACTACTCCTACTCCTCGATGGCCTCCTGAAGGTGCGTCCCTCTGAAACTGTCAAAGGTTACTTTTGTCATCATTGGAATATATAAAAAAATTGGTGTTAAGATTTCGTGCAGGTCATATATTTCACTATTATTTCACTTTTGGAATTTGTAATTATGGTGGTTTCTAGGGTGCGATAAATCCACAATGGGTCTTTACCTTAACTATCTACTAAATTCACTTTCTCAGATTTGTTTTTTAAAAGCACTGTTATTTAATTTATCTCAATCATTTTGAAACTGATCAGTTTCTGGGTTATTTATATATTCTTGTCAAGACTAATACTGCTTTGTTTTTATCTATGCATCGCATCCTGAGCCTGCGAACCCCTACGCCCCGATCAGCTTCTCCGTTTCCAGGAAATGATGTCACCCATGCATTCCTTGATCTGGTGCTGCAACGATGACTGCTCGACGTACCTATTGCTGCACTGAAAGTGACGGGGCGTTGGACCTCCTCTGCATTCCAATGACACTTCTGACTGAATTAATTAATCAATGTCAACCGCAGCATGAATGTAAATTCTTTGATTGTAGATGTTAAAAGAAGATTATAGCCAGGTGGAAGCCTAAATAATTTATGATGTTCTAAAGTGTATTATAGTATGCGATGGGGCTCAAAAACTTTTGGTTCTAAGCTCAATTACGCCAATTAAGCTTCGGACATATGGCGTTGAGGTTGTTCTTGATACTTAGATGGAAATCTTCGAATAGATGGATGTTCTGAGCTCGTATTATGGTATGCCAAATGGGGAAACATTATGGCAGTTAAGCTCGTTCGTAGTCCTGTCGTTGGATTAAGCTCGTTAAATAGTATACCAAATGAAATGACATTTATAGCTGTTAAGCTCGTTCTTAGTATTTGATGGAAGCTACGAATAATGGATGTACTTAAGCATGTTCAGCATGCTTTTGGAAGCTTGGATTGGATGTTAGGTAGTGTCTTCATACGGGTTGTTCTTGGCGGTCAAATTATAGTTCCTTACAGCGTTTGGCGGATGTGGATTTATGTTTTTAAAAAATTAGGTATGAGTGATTCTTATGTTGGCTCCCTACTTTGTTTTGTTTCGTTTCCTTTGTTTGGCTCTCTCTCTCTCTCTTTTGCAGATAGTATGTTCCCCTAGTGGTTCACGAACGGGAGCGGCCCAACGGTCAAAGGTGCCGGGTCACACATAGCAGTTCCACTAGATAGTGTGTCCCCTTCGAGGCGCTGTACTCGAATGGGGGCGGCCCAACGGTCAAAGGTGCCGGGTCACACATAGCAGATCCATTAGATAGTATGTCCCCTTCGTAGCGCTGAACTCGGATAAAAGAAATGGAAAGAAGGGGGCGGCCCAACGGTCAATGGTGCCGGGTCACACATAGCAGTCATACTGGGAAATGAAATGAAAATGAAATGCTGCCGAAAACACACCCCATTTTATTACACACTGATTTTTACATTCACATTTTCTCTTCTTCTGGATGATTTTAGTGTTGGGGGTGTATCATACGGGTTGTTTGGCGGTTTAAATTATAGTTCTGCACAGCGTTTTGCGGAAGTGAGCTTACGTTCTAAGATCAGGTATAAGTAATTTTATGTTGGCTCCTCTTTTAATTCTTTCCCTCTCTCTTTCAGATAGTATGTTCCTCTAGTGGTTTCCACGAACGGGAGCGACCCTACGGTCAATGGTGCCGGGTCACACATAGCAGATCCACTAGATAGCATGTCCCCTTCGTGGCGCTGTACTCGAACGGGGCGGCCCAACGGTCAATGGTGCCGGGTCACACATAGCAGTCATACTGGGAAATGAAATGAAAATGGAATGCTGCCGAAAACACACCCCATTTTATTACACACTGATTATACATTCACATTTTCTCTTCTTCTGGATGATTTTAGTGTTGGGGGTTTTGTTACCCAAAAGTTTTATGGAAATTTTATGGAATTTTANAGTATGTGGAAAATGTCAAATAAATATTTCTTACTGCAAGAGTTGTCTGACTGAAATAGCTAATATGAGGCAGGAGGTCCAAACATTGAGCTCCAATAAAATATGAATTTTTGTTTTGTTTTTTTCTCTAGTAATGTTTTTGTCTGCTTTTTATGTTTTTGTTTAAGAATTTTTTCAAAACAAGATTGGAAATTGATTTATGAATGTTTTTTAAGATAGAGCTGATTATCTAATGAGGGTGTCTCTGTGTGTTTCTTCACATGACCATATGCCATCAGTTATAAATTTCATCACCAACAGTCCTCCTGATCATAGTTGTCATTCCAATTCAAAAGCTCATGCAGACAGAGCAACAACACAAAAAAAAAACAGAAGCATAATCTACTTTTGGCATGTGGACTCACTCATCGTCTTTTGTGAATGAGTCCAAAAAGAGGAGTGTCCTGGAGAAACCCCACGACTTTGACAAACATGTTCAGCTCAGTGTACTAATAGAAATGTATGTGTATGGAGGGGCCGGCTGAGACGATGCAGCTGAAGCTGAAACTGAAACTCACGAACAGTAACATTTTTGAATATCAAACTACCAAAACAGTTCTTCTACATCCATTAATTTTCCTCTGAAAAAGTATCAAGGTATGAGTTTCCATAATGTTTTTCTGTAACATGCTTTCAGACAGATGCAACCTACCTGTGTGCTAATCTTAGACATAGATACACTGAACTGATTGTCTCTGACAATACCCAAAGGAGTCTGAACAGGTAAGACTGGAGGGTAGACTAAACTAACTGTGTTACAGCTTGGCTTCTGGTTCTGACTGTACTGTATGCGTATAATGTGTTTGTCTTAATCACTATATATTTATGTCTGATGTAAATTTCAACATTTTACAGTTTTTCTCCATTGGTTTGGCTCATTTCTTGAACCAGAAATCACATTCTCAAAACTCTAAGATCATTTGGCAGAACAGTCTTACAGTTTAGCATAACACAATAGCTAACTTGCAAAACCAAATATATGTCCCAAAACTGTTCACTCATGCTTCCAAACTAAATTCCTTTCCCATTGTAAAGAGTCAGTGTCACCAAAATGGCAAAGATCTTTCTCAATGGCTTTGGCTCATTTCTTGATCAGACCGGACGTTCTCAACACTCTTGGTGCTTTTGTCAAAATAATGTGGATGGTTCGGCACAACCCCATGGTTCACCTGCAAAAGCTCATATCTCTCCCAAAACAATTCACTCCTGTGTCAAAACTAAATTTCCTTCTCATTTAAACAATCAGTGCCTCCAAAATACTTTGTCCCTTTCGCATTGTATAAGCACTGCAAGTCAAAATGATTAGATGTTTTGTCACTATAGCAGAGGACCATTGAAATATCCCTCATGTCCACCTTTCAGTCTCTTAGCTCAGTCATTTATTGACAATGGTTACTGTACTGTTTTTGTATAGCTAACAGAATACATTTTGTACAAAACTGAAAAAAAGAAAAATGATTTTAGGGTAAGAGTAGCCTCATAGGTATAACAGCACACATTGCACTCATGCTGCCAAGAAAATTGTAACCATTATCATTCACACACATAAAGTAACTTTCATATATCAGAGTAAAAAGAAAATGTATACAGCATAAAATACTTTATAATTCAAACACAAACAAAAAACAATGAAAATGATATGCAGCCTACGGTGCTGTATCTGATGCTTGAGTTTCACAACTAACAGTTCTTCACTGGTCGCTGTCCTCACCGTCCCTCTCCTGGCCATCGTCCTCACCCTGCTGGCCATCCACACGCTGCTGTCTGTCTGGCCACAGATTCTCGTCCACATCACAGCATACATTCTCCCTTGTGATGCAAGGAGGGAAGAAACGGCGCACATGTGGCAACCATCCCCTACACTGATCTTCTGTAACATCCTCACATTGCGTGGAGCAGGGACTTCTGATCTTGAGCCCGATGCTCATACACTCTCCATCTCCAAGCGGAAAAGAACTCTTCAATAGGATTGAGGAAAGGAGAGTAAGGTGGTAGGAACACTATGACACTCCTTGGATGACTAGTGAACCGGGCCCTGATGAGCGGGCCACCCTGGAAATTCACATTGTCCTATACAATAACATATAGTGGTGGGTGAGGCCCTAAGAGACCTCTCTCAGTTTCAGGGATCAAATCAAAATGAAGGCAGTCCAAGAAGATGAGGAGCTTCTGTGTATTGTATGGGCCAAGACTGGGGATGTGAGTGACCACATCATTCTCAGATATGGCAGCACACATAGTTATATTGCCCTGTCGCTGGCCTGGGACATCCTCCTTCGTTAGTCAAGTTCTAGTTTCACCTGACTGTCAATTGCTGTAATAAATGTATCAAATGTTCCAAGTGACTCATATATCGCATTCATGGTATTATGTTCTTGACTGATTTTGACAATTGAACAGACTATTGTGCATGTGATGACTTACACAATGAAATGATGCTGACACATTTTGGAGCGAACAACCATTAGACTGAGAATCAACAATCAGTTTAGATCAAGCCTGGTACTAGACACATGTACTAAGACATTTGAAATTTGATTAAACTAATGAGAAATGCCATTCTGTTGTGAACAATTGCCAAGTGGTTTGGAGATTTGTCCATGTTGTTTTGAAAATGTAATTTCTGTTTCAAGAAATGAACCAAACCAATGAAGAAAAACTGTAACATTAGTGTTAATGCAAAATTGCCCCCTATTGCCACCAGCTTCTAGTGGCCATTTGAGAAACTGTAACACTTGGTATTTTCAGGATTGTGTCCAATTCAGGAACATATGGGGGGCAGCAAATATTACAAACCTGACACTTCCTCAGGTTTGTAGAATTTGCATTTTAGTAAAAATGGACCTGGTTATGTAAATGAACCCAATGCAGAAACCAGCTCAAACATGATAGACTGTGACAATGAGACAAGTACAGCCTGACATTAAATCACTAAAAACTCATTACAATTGGCAATGTGTCATGAATCATTCAGATAATACTGATGCAGTGTTGTTGAGATATTACGCTGTTATCTGTTCACATTTTAACTTCATTAATGTTTCATATTGAAAATTACTACAATAAAGTGTTAAGTTTATCTAATTTCATGCAGGAATGCACTAAACTAACTTGTGAAAGTTGGGAAACTAAGGATTAGACTCTAAAAAATAAATTATGACAAAGAAATAATAAAACTGCATATCAAGAGTTAAAAATGTTTTTTGAGAACGGATTGCATTAAAAATATTCCCTTTCATTGAGACGAAGCAAAAAAGCTCTCAATGTCTCAGAAGACAAAAAAAATGGTGGAAAAAACATACAAAAATATGCACTGTGCTTAGAAAGTTGGTGTTTACAAGATACGGGTATAGTTCAGAAGTGAAGTCTTTTTTCCAATTTACATCCTTTTATAATTGATTCTCAGTTAAATTTAGAATTTGAAAAGAACCTGTTTAGATGTGCTGTAACCATCTGTAATGTGAGCAGAACATACAAGGACTTTGTTAGGAGAAACTTTAATATAGTCAACCCCAAATCCAAAAGGTGTCCTTTAGTAATATTCATGGAGCCTTTAGTGGGAAAAGAGCATGAACAATGTTGAATGCATGAACTGGCAATGTCCTCAAAAAGCTGTGTAATACCACTGAGAAAATATGTAAGAGTATGAACAAAACTGTTGTTTTATAACAAGATTTGGGAGAGAAATCAGGTCATGGCAGATCTACGGAGCTAAATCTGCTTTTTTGTGAAACTGCAACAACTTAATACATAACGTGATAATTCCCAAATCAGCAAAGATTTCAGGCCACTAACTATTTCAAGTCTGTGGTGACATATTAAGATAATGCAGGATAAACAAAGCATGACAAGGCCCTGATTAAAGAACCTCCTCAAGAACAGAGAGATAATTTTATTATCATTGAATATTACAGATATTTGCGTGTTCTCCCCATGCATGGGCTTTTTCCGGGCACTCAGGCTTTTTCTCACAGTCCAGAACATGATTTGTGGGTTAATTGATCTAAAGCAGGGGTGGATAACATTTTTGACTCGTGGGCCACAAGGGTTCCAAAATAAAAAATAAAAAAAGGCCAGACCAGGAGAAGATAGATTGAGTGTTTTGGTAATCCACAAAAAATAGAAAAAAAGAAATAATATGGAATCAGAACAAAAACATAGTTTAACTTTGAATGCACATTAACATATGTTTTTCAAAACAGAACATTTTTAGAGTTTTTTTTGTTTTAGTGCCAGTTGTACCAATTAGTTGGTGTCCCTCAGAGAAACACGCATATTTAGAAAAATGCTGTGTTCATGTGGTGTTCGAATGATCGGAAAAATCCCTGTCTGACTCAAAAATAAAACACATTTTTCAACACCACATAAATACAGAATAGTTTTGTGCCCCTAAACAAAGGTTAATGTATTTGTTATGCACCATCTATGGGAAGACACTGCATTTACATGGAAAATAAAACATTAATGAGGATTATCAATATAAATTATTCCAGTTTGGCGGGCCAGATTAAATAGTTTAAACGGCCCCCGGGTCGTAGTTTGCCCAGCCCTGTTCTAAAATGTCCCTAGGAGTGCATGTGTGAGTGTGTGTACCCTAAAACAGACTGGCGACCTGTTCGGGGTGTACCCCACGTTCCCCCTACGGTACAGGGATAGGCTCCGGCAACCTTGTGAGGATGTAGCTCTCGTGTCAAACTCATGCCCACGGGCTAAATTTGGCTCGCAATGTAATTATAATTGGCTCACTTCAAAGATCATATCAAATGAGCATTAAAGCTGGTCCACGGTTTATACTGTACCACTGATACTACAAATCCCACAATGCTTTGCTAGTATGTGGGTGCACAGTCGAAACCGGCAGGCGCTCCTTTTTTTCTGTTGACAGTCATTGACAGCCATGCTCCAGTCACATCTGACATATTAATTTAACCCTCCACAAAAATGGTAAAACGAAAGATGGACAACAGGAGCTTTCAAGACAGCTGGGAGGCAGATTATTAGTTCACGATCATGAAGGACAGACCTGTTTGTCTTGTGTCCAGAGTTAACGTGGCTTGACGAAAACATAAGAAGTCACTGTATGAAACAAAACATTATGAAAAGTACAAAGATCTGGACGTAAAGCAGAAGCTGCAAAAGGTGGAGGAGATGAAAAGAATTCGGGTTTGCCGGCAGACTGTGTTCATGAAAGCATTATCACAAAGTAAAGCTGCTTTAACCCTTGTGCTATCAGTTTCATTGTGGCAGCAGAGATAGAAAAATCAGCCCGGCCCTTTAACCCTTGTGCTATCCTAGGCACTTTAACATTGCCCACTAGTGCGCTGAACCTTTTTTCTTCAATGATTTGTGATCTTCACTGGTGTCCATAGATTACATGAAATCTTTCCACCTTTATCCGCCTTTGTCATGGTAGGGAGAACACGTCAATGTAAGGGTGGGATCAGTTAAGATAGCACAAGGGTTAAAAGCAAGAACATGTCTGATACTGCCCAACTGTCAACTTGCCTCGCCTTATGGATTATTTTCTTCAGCCGGGAGATGTTCCACTTACTGGTGCTGCATAGAGGATGGCACTTGCTACCACAGACTGATAAAACATGCAGCAGTTTGGATCAGATGTTAAATGAGCGCAGCCTACAAAGCAAGAACAGCCTGGACTACCTCTTCTTGTAAATGTGGTCTGTATTGATAGTCCAGTCCAGCTTGTTATTCAACATGACCTCCTCCGCCTACTCGTAGGACTGTACCATCTCCACGCTGTCGCCCTGAATATGTATGGGCTGAGGTGTTGGAACCTTTCTCTGAAGTCCAGAAGCATTTCTTTAGTCCTCTGTACATTCAGTTGTAGTGTAGCTGATTCTTCCTGTTCCAGGCCACAAAGTCCTCCACAAGCCGCCTGTACTCCCCTTCCTCTCCCCCTTTCACTGTCAACTCTGTATTGGTTTTCGAGAAAAAAATTGTTCTTATTGTTAGATCAATATAGAAACAATTGTTTTTTGAATGTATATATATTTATAGTTTTTGGGAGGATTTTTTATTGGTGCTGTTCATAGTTTCATTTTTCTATTCTTATTCAATTACAAAATCACATCATATTATTTGGAGTGATTTCTGGTGATAAATTATTTGATTTGGCATTTAATACTTTATTAATACTCGGGAAATGTTTCATTCACAAGAGCAGATTCTTAAAAATCAAACCATTATTTAATACATAAAGAGATCTGTTTACATTTTAAATCACAAACAATCAAGTTTATGAAATTCAAAAATGCAAGAAAACTGTTATGACATTTGTATTAGATTACATTTCTAATTTTATTTTATTTTTTCATCTTTATTATTCTTTCATCTTTTGCTTCTTTTCATGTGGAAATCTGTGTAATCTTTAGAATTTCTTATAACACAAAAAAAAAAAAAAGTTCTCTTTGACAAACGAAATGTTTTAAAGCTACTGCCACCTTTAGGTTGGAATTACTGCTTACAAATAATCCCACCCTTCATTTATTGCTAATGGGAAACACAGCTGTATTTTCATAAATGTAGAATTCATTTCTAATTAAACTAATTTCTATATTTAGTCTTCACTTTTATACTTTGTGCGTGTACATTTCTTTTTTATTCCATAGTTTTTCTTAAAGTTACAAATTGATTCCATGCTTTGTTTTCTACTTTGGAGACCACAGAGTGCTTTCATAAAGACACACCATTTACTTTGTGTAGTTCACTTTACAGATTTATTTCTGACCAAAAAAACATCAAAGGGTGGGACCAGCCAGCAGAAGCATCCATCACTGTGCACATGCAATTTATCAACACCCTTAATGTAAAAGGGAACGTTTGTTGCTGAAATTGGGGAAGAACCCCCCACGGGGGGAGGGTTCATGTTGACACATCATGAACATCACACATCATTGAAAGAGATCATCATTTTTGAAGATTTTTTTTTACCAAGTTACTGGAATTTTAGACAAATCAACCACTATCACTAAAACTGAAGTAGGTTTTGTCTTTGATTAGTCAGACAGAAAACATTTTTCTGGGACGGACCCCCAGGGAGCTCTGACCCAGGCTTCAGTCACGCAGGGCTGACGTTTCCCACACATCCTACATCCATGAAGCACTTGAGGCTTCACTTTCTGAGCTTCTCTGAACCAATCAGAGGAGACCTCCACACCAGACTGCTTTGACTACAGAGGATCACTTCAGTGATCTACACTTTAGTGACACCTTCATTTTTCACATCTGTCATAGTGTTTGCTTTCTTAAAACAGATTTCACGTCTTTAGTGAGTTAAAGTGGCAGAACCTTCTTTAAGAAATTACTAAAATCTTGCAATAAAACTTATTGAAAAGCCGCTTTTGGCTGAAAAAATTTAATGATTATATTACTAAGCAAAGTTGGTTTTGATGAATCTCTTTCTGTCAAATGAAGCTTTAGTTCTGTTAGAGGTGCAACCTGGAACATGAAATCATGGATGACAGCGGCTACTTCAGACACGTCGGGAGCAGCTCTGATTTCCGAGCACGCTGTCTGTACTACACAGCCGGAGGTCAGCTACCCGCCCTCCCCTCCTGCCCAGACGCAGCATCCTGTCCTAGGTCTGGTCTTCCAGCTGCAGAGCAGATGACAGGAAAGTGGTGAAAACTGTAAAGAATTGTGGGTGTTATGTGCACGAAGAGCCTTCAAACGCCATGCACCACCTGGACACACCTGTGGAGGGGCAAAACCGCTTCATTACAACTGCGACAGATAAAAAAACACCTTCAGAGACCCCACTTTTGACAGACTTCCTGTTTCTCTCCAGACCAAAAACAAAATGTGCAGATTTAAAAAAAAAAATTCTTCCTTTCCTTGAAATGTGTGTGTGTTTTGTATCCTCTTCTGACGCTGTTTTAGTGTTGCCATGGTTACATGCTGTTGTTTCCTAAATGAAGCTGAACTGAAAGCCGTCAGCCGAGACGATAACAGGAAGTGTCTTATTTTCATAAGGCGCCATTCAGTCGAGTTCAGAGCTAACTTCCTGGCAGAGCCCCTCCTCTGCTGTGGGTCTTCATGTGGCGGGTGAGGTTGGAACTCTGGGTGAAGCTCTTATCACATTCCGAGCAGGATACCGGCCTGGACCCTGTGTGAATCACCCGGTGACTGGTCAGGTGAGAGCTTCGACTGAAACCTTTACTGCAGAACTCACAAAAGAACAGCTTCTCTCCCGTGTGGGTGGTCATGTGACCTGTGAGGTGCGACCTTTGGCTGAAAGTCTGACCACATTCCTCGCAGGAAAAGGGCTTCTCACCGCTGTGGGTTCTCATGTGAGACCCCAGGTGATGACTTTGACTGAACCTTTTACCGCAGAGCCTGCAGGAGAACATCTTTGCCCCTGTGTGGGTGATCATGTGGGTGGTGAGGTGAGAACTTTGACTAAAACTTTTGCAGCATTCTTTACAGGAATAAGGCCGTTCTCCAGTGTGGACTCTCATGTGACACTTCAAGCTGTGCGCAGCCGTGTAACTTTTCCTACACACTTTGCAGGAATGTATCCTTACTGTTTTTCTCACGTGATTTCTGTCATTTATGATCCGTGGCTCTGCAGTTGAAGACGATGCTGCTTCTTCTTCGTCCTGACCATCATTAAAGCTCTGAGTCTGGAGCTGCTGATTGTTAGGATCTTCTTCTCTGAACTCATTTTCCTCATGCAGAGTCACCATCAAGATATCAGCCTCCTGCTTCAGACCAAGTGGATCTTCGTCCTGGCTGATGCAGATCTCCTCCTCTTGCTCTTTGATCTGATGAGCGTCTGATTCCTCCTGCTTCCCGCTGAACTTCCACTCCTGGTTCCTCAGATCACTCTGAGGGAGAACTGCAGAAAAAAACATCATTATTGTTTTATAATTTGTCAAATAAATATTTTTAAAAAGTGCAGAAGAAAAGACAACATTAGAGAAAACATAGATAGAAAAATACACGATCTAGGTCAGCAATAAATACGTCGGTTTCTCTGCAAATTCTTCAGAAATTTCAGGATTGAAGCCTTTAATTTGAACAAAGGCCCCAAAAGCTGCAGAAACCTACTGACCTGACGTGACATTTAACCCAACACAGATTAGTACTTAAAATAATGGAGCTTCCAGGCCACATTAGAGCTGCACCATCTGAGGAAAACCTGTGATCAATATTGCGATAACGGTATGACTTGTGATACATGATCTGGGGCCTGTTTCACAAAGGAGGTTCAACCAACTCTGAGGTCAAACCTGAACTCTGAGTTGGTCAATCGAGAGATTGACAACTCTGAGTTTTCAGTTTCAGAGCAGCTGATCCGCGTTAGATCAATCAACTCTGAGTGGACTGATTCGGAGGTGAGCGTGCGCACCGCGTCTATAAGAAGCCATTATCAATGGAGCGCAGATATCACGAGTCACCATGGCAACCGTGAAAAAAAGAGGTCTGCGTATTTTTCGCCAGCTGAACTTGACGTGCTGCTGCAGAGTTACAGTGAATATGAGCACAGATTCTGGAAGAAAAGCAACACCGCTGCATCTGCAAAACAGAGGCAGTTAGCGTGGGAAAACATAGCTGCTCAAGTTAATGCGTAAGTTTGCATTTAAATCATTGTTATAAAATATTGGCTGTAATAACTTTTTAAATAGCGTAAGGAGTGAAATAAAAAATGGCGATATTAAGGTGTTCATTTGAAGTGTTATTCCTGGTGTAAATGCATGAAATGCTGCATAGTGTACAGAACCAATCTGGGGGGAAATGCATTTAACGTCGGTAATGTTTAGAGGACTTTTTTGTTAACCTTCCCCTCTTGCAAACGTTGGTCAGTTTAATATTAATACATGCAATTGTGTTTTTAAAAGTGAACTTTTGTCTACTGTTGAACCTTTCGCTGCGCGAAAACTTCCTTCTTTTCTCTCGTCTTTCCGACAGTGGTCAAAAGCGCAGGGGAGATTTCCTTCAGGGCCGAAGGGAATTCTCCTTCGGAGTTCACTTCCCGTTGGAAACCCTCAACCTCCAGAGCGGAATAAGAATGACTCCAAAACAGTTATTCTGGGAATGACACCTTCTCTCTATTTAACTAAGTGCTCCGTCCTCCTCATCCGTGCTCACCCCCCCCCCCATCTGCACCTGCAATCGCCCCTCCCCTTCTCTCTCGTGGCTCGCACCCCGCTCAGCACACACACGCTGCAACACTACCCTTGTATTGATCAAGTGGTATAGGTTTATACGGGATTAAGAAAGTAAGCAGTGCTAGCAAATTGTGTTTCCAAAAAGTAATTGTTACATTAATCTAATTCAATGTCCCTGATTTCATTTTCATGTAGATGCAATCATGCAGGAATTAAAAGAACATGGCAGCAGCTAAAAATGAAGTATAAATATATTTGACATATGAAACATCTACATAGCAAGACCTAATGTTGTTTTCATTTTATATATGTGATTGACTGCAACGAAAAACGGTAACGCTCAAACAAAAACGTATGGGGAAATGACAAAACATCGAGTCGAGGTCTCAAAATCCTCGCACGACGTAAATGTAATTCTCTACGAATTAATGCAGCCTCCTGGTCTATTGGGTCCTCCAGAAAAGGACAAGCCATTCTTGTCACTTAGATCGTGTGACGGAAATGTGGGCAATGAAGGTTGAAGCGAAATATACCGCTTCGTCTTTAAAAAGGGGAGGGGACCGGCAAAAACTTCGAGTTTGGAGAATAAAACCTGCTCCCGACCAGGTTAGGTTCACAGCATAAGTAACCATGGATACGGACTCCGAGTAAAAGTTACCTCTCTTTCAGAAACGGGTTTGACTTACTCTGCTTTCTCTGGTTTGACAAACCTCCGATTCTGAAACGGAAAACCCAGGGTTTCCCTGATTTCAGGGTTAATGCACTCAGAGTTTACACTTAACCTCCTTTCTGAAACAGGCCCCAAATAGCAAAAGAACTAACGCATCCTCTCCATTTAACTGCAACACTTTTATTTAAAGAGAAGTCAACATGAATTAGACAGGGAAACACAAAGCACAATCATCTAGCTTTCTGCTGGTACTAACCAAAACTAATTTGGACTACAATCAGAACAATGTAGGTAGTTTGTGTTTGGGATTATTCATTTTCATTCATCTTCTAATCCGTTTTATCCCTTTTGGGGGTCACAGGGCTGCCGGAGCCTATCCTGGCCACTTGTGGGGGAAGGCTGGGGACATCCTGGACAGGTGACCAGTCTGTCGGAAGTGTTTGGGTTTATTCAAAATGTAGAAATGTTTACACACATGCATAGACAGAGAAACAGTTTTGTTTTTTTGTGTGTTTGGGTTTATTAAAAAAAACTGTCTCTCTGTCTATGCATGTATGTAAACATTTCAGGTAACCATTTATCGATGTCTATGTTGTTATTTTGCGATCTGCGTATTGCACAAGCTGCACGTGGGGCGGTGGTTAGCCCCGACAGCGAGAAGGCCCTGGTTCCAATCCCAGCTGGGACCTTTCTGTGTGGAGATTGCATGTTCTCCTAGTGCATGTGTGGGTTTTCTCCGGGCACTCCGGAGGTCCAAAAACCCGCTTGTTTGATTGGTGGTTCTACATTCCCCCTGGGTGTGAAAGTGAATATATGATCATGTGGTCCAGCAGCAGACTGGCAACCTGTCCAGGCTATACCCAACCTCTGCCCAACAGGAGCCAAGGCGGGCGCTGACGACCTAATGTTACCCGGAAGGGGCAATAGCAGGGTCAGAAAATGGTTGGGTGGATGTTACACTACATCACAATACAATTCACATCATCTATGAACTACACCACCAGGGGGCAGAGTTCTGACATATGAACAAGCTTCAACAGGCTGCAGATCAAGAAACTATGATGCACCCTTTCCTATACCAATAGAAGGAGGAGCATCTTTCTATGGTTCAGACTGGTGAGCTTCATCAATTCATCATCACTTTTGTCATTTAACTCAGATCTGATTATCAGTTTGTAAGACCCACTCCAATGGAAAATGTGATTTTGTTTTGATATTTTTATCCCTGTTCTTGTGGTATTTTTCTAATAATAGGAGACATACATATTGTAAATTAAAAGTAAAATTGCATTTCTGAGAATCTATTTATTCAAATCGTTGTGAATCAGGAGGAGACCAAAAAAACGGCTCTTGGAAAAATAGCTTATTTTTAATGTAGAAAATACGCTAGGCGAGCCTCAGGCTCCCTGCTCCGAGCTCTCAGTAAAAGGGAAGGGAAGTGGGGGCGGGGTTTCTCAGTGCCAACAGTCCTCCTGCCACTCTGCAGAAAGTATGTCCTAGAAAACAACACAGGTTTTCAGATTTTTTCAGCTAACAACAGGATAATCATAATTAAAAGACCACATAGAAAACTTTGACCAAAGATTAAAAGATGATCGGAGTAGAACTTTTAGTTTCCGCTGAGAACTCGGCCCCTGCACTCTGAGAAAACGCTCCAAACACCCTAAAATATGAAGAGAAACTGTTTAACCTGTTTCAGCTGGAAGATCAACCAGCTGTTCTTATCATTTAGGTCAATAACAGAGTTACAACTGAGTGTTATAATATGATAAGGGAAATTTATAATTAAAACAATAATAATAGCAGGACATTTTACTTTTTATGTGTGTTAAGAAAATGTTTCAGTCAATATTTAAAGTGCAGTACAATATACTGTAGTAGACATTCATGTAAAGACATTATCCTCAAACAAATACAAATAAAACAGTTTGATGTCTCATAACAGAATAACAAACACAAAAACAAACATTAAATAGAAGAGAATATTATAATTAAGGTAATACATTATTATTAGAAGTAATACATTTAAAACTTCAATTAGTCTCATTGTTAATTATTTTCTTTATTATATTATGTTTTAAAAGGCCAAAACTATTTCTTTAAAATTCGTTAGTAAGCGGACTTTTCCTGACCGTTTTCCCTTCAAATTATGCCAAAATGACGATTATGTTTATTACATATGTTTTACTGGAAAGGAAAATTGAGCGATTGAAGGTAAATAATATCTTGTACTTAAGTAACATAATATTTCCCCAAACATATGTGTGACATTAGTTTATAGATCATTCTAACAGATAAAGACTAAAACAGGGAATCCTCAAAAAGACATTTTCCTCGACTCCATCTCCTTGACAGAAGCCCTCAAACAGTATAATACTTTACTGGACAATATCTATGTATAGTATTAAAAATAAATTGTTTGACTCTAATTGTAATAATATACTTATAGGTTAATGAAAAGATTCTATTCCATTGACTTTTTCTTAAGTAAGGCCACATATTTACATACAGAGAATAGTTATCTGAGTTCTAATAATATTCCTATCAATTATGCCGATTTCCCCGACTGAAATCATAGTTTTTGTTACATTTAGACATTCACATTTTAAATTTTGTGCTGTTAACGTAGATGGGGTGAAGATACCTGTGGGTTTCTGCTGAACATGTGGGTTCATGATCATGACATCCAGCAGTCTGCGCTGCCGGCCGAGCTCCCCCTCCAGCTTACAGATGGTTTGCTCCACGTGAGTGAAGATTTCTTCCGCAGCAGCGGTTAACCGCTCACCGATAAACTCTCGGAGAGACTGAACTGAAGACATTTTCACTGCAGCTGCTCAGATATTCAAAGCGAACTCCGCCGTCCTCTGCAGAGAAGCTAACGCTGCCAATACCGTTCTGTTTACACTCCCGTGATGCATTGCTCCGGTGAAGGAAAGCAGCCATTGGATGAGGCGGTCTATAAACTTCCGGGTGACTCCGGTCTCTCGTTTTTGATATTTTATTTTGAAATATAATCATTACAAACTCTCGCTGACACAACCACACAAGGATGCAAGGCACAGCTCTCCGCAAAAACATGTAAAAATATTGAAATATTTCAGCATAGATTAAATTTCAAGGCAATCAACCATCGTGTCCAGTCCTGGAGAGTCTGCAGTCATTGCTGGGGTGTAACAATTATTGATTAATCGATGAATCGATTTATATTCCTACGATCCAACCAAATCAATCTGTCTAAGGGAAGTTATTAATTGAATCAACTTTAACCCAAATAAAATCATTTCAAAATAAAAAAAATGGATCATAATTGATATTGGAGATACCATTTGACAAAAGATGTCCTGGATCCATTTTAGGTCAGTGAATGGAATCATTTAGAATGAACTGAAATCGACTTTGAATCGGATCGTCAACCACTAATTATATGAATCGTTAGTCATTAGGGACTCGAATAGATGCAGGTGAGCTGACGGAGGGCAGAAACCGCAGTGCTGAGAGGAAATAAGGCTGAAGATGGAAGAATTTCCAACACAAAATCATAAAAAAATATTTTATTTTTTTCTTTAAAAAACATTACATGCAACAGTAACACAGAGGCAGCTTTGAAGCTCTACAAAAAAAAAGACCAAACTTCCAAATAAAAATAGTTTTCTATCAGCTTATAAGAAGTTATGAAATTCTGCCTGAAATTAAGATTTTAACTACTACAGATAGGAGCAGTTCATATATTTTCACCTGCTGCTTTTAAGTATTAGCGTGAGTTTAAGGGCTTGCAGGAAATGTTCACGTTTGTGTAGTGCTGCGTTCACGCCAAACGCGATTTACGCTGTGGCCGACCTCTGATCACGTTTGTTTGTTGACTCAACATAAAACTGGATGCCCCTGACACACAAACCGCCTTTGGTGTAAACGCAGCATAAGAAGCAGAATCCCACGCTGTGGTGCTAAACGTCTATGTCTGTCGTAACCACTGTGACATCCTTGGGAAGAGGCAGAGAGGCTGTTGTCATGGCAATGCGATCAGGGACATGGAGACTGTTCTGAGGATTACACCTGATGGCCAAGAGGGAGATGAACAACAAAAAAGGTCATACCATCAGCGACAAACACGTGTGACCTGCCCAGAGCGCCAAAAAGAGATTGTAAAAAGCGGCTATCTGCTGATGTCATCTTCTGTGCCGGCGTGTTTTCTCACATGAACGGTCAGATGCTCTCTTCTGCTGAAACTCTGGAAGCAGACGTGGCAGGAGAAGGGCTTTTCCCCCGTGTGGATGATGGTGTGCCGGTTGAGATGAGAGCGTCTGGTGAAAGTTTTGCCGCAGACGCCACAGGGAAACGGCCTCGCTCCGGAGTGCGTTCTCATGTGGCTCCGGAGGTAGGAGCTGTGGCTGAAACTTTTGTGGCACTGGATGCAGAAGAAAGGCCTCTCTCCGGTGTGGATTGTGATGTGGCGCCTCAAACTCTTCGCAGTGGTCAAACATTTTCCACACAGTTTGCAGAAAAACGTTTTGGTTTTCTGCTTCTTTAATAGAATCTTCTTCTTGAAGGTTTTTCCAAAAATGTCGGATTTTTCCGCCATCATCTCAAAGTGGGGATCACACGGACTTGTTAACATGTGAGGGCTGTCCTCCACTTTGATATTTCTTCCCAGTCTGTCGCTTCTGCTGTTTTGAGGTTCTATCTCTCCATCTGTGGTTGATGTTGATGCTTCCTGCTGGTCTTCTTCTTCTTCTTCTTCTTCTTCATCCTGACCATCAATAAAGCTCTGAGTCTGGAGCTGCTGATTGTTGAAATCTTCTTCTATGAGCTCATTTTCCTCATACAAAGGAGTCACCATCACAATATCATCCTCCTGCTTCAGACCAAGCTGATCTTCCTCCTGGCTGATGCTGATCTCATCCTCTTGCTCTTTAATCTGTGGAAGTTCTGCTTCCTCCTGGTCCTCACTGGACTTCCTCTCCTGGTTCCTCAGATAATACTGAGGGAGAACTGCAGAAACAAAGAAACACAAAACCATCAACTTTTAAACCTGAGGAGGTATCTTTACCATCAAACGCAGCGTCATTCTAAACGATGGTGTTGCTATAAAGGAAATGTTTTATTAGTGCCTCTCTGTCAAACTTCATAGTGAATTTCATCTTTCTACAACCACTAGGGGGCAGCAGCACATCAGAAAAACATGTATAACAAGCAGAGAATAAATGTTTAAAAAAATTGTAACATAAGTAGAAACACCCAGAATGTACTGGAACATTTTTACATTTAATAAATACTTTGCCTTTTTATTTATAATTTTGAACATAAACAGCACCCAAATAAATGTTATTCTATTTTTACTACAACATTGCATTGTTCTGAATGGGTGATGCCATTGGATGGGGGCGCTCAAAAGATAGCTCATTCCTATTTTAGTCAAATTTCCTTAAAGTTCCCCTCCGATCATCTATTTTCTAATCGTTCTTTTAGTTTCTGCAGAGCGGATGAAGTTTCTAGCTTAGGCGAGGAAAACAAAGACGTTCAAGGACCTATTTGTCTGAAGGTGGATGATCAGCATGGAGTGGAGCATGGAGCTTGTGGCCCGTCCAGTCTGTTTCTAACAAATACAATCTTTTCTAAACTGTATGTTTT
The DNA here is from genome assembly GCA_037389245.1 of Oryzias sinensis. Lineage (NCBI taxonomy): Eukaryota > Metazoa > Chordata > Actinopteri > Beloniformes > Adrianichthyidae > Oryzias > Oryzias sinensis. Next base: position 11,179,400 of record CM074507.1, read on the forward strand.
CATCTGCACCTGATTTACAACGATTTGAACAAAGAAATACAAATTTTATCTTAGTTTTATTTATGTCCTCCATCATCAGAAACATCAGAGTGGGTCTTTAAAGTGACTTAGCTTCAATGTTTGCTTTTGTAAAATTATTTAGATGAAGGTTCAATAATGAGTTAAGATCAACTTCATCTGTATGAAATACTTGGTGTGGCCTCTTCCCTCACTTATTAGTTTTGAACTAATTATACATATATGAAGCAAATAATTAATTACTATAAATGATTACATGTCTATCCTTTATTCAGACTAGTCTCATAGCTAAACAAAGCTGCACTTTAAACTCTTTGTTCTTTGTGAGTACAGTCCGAGCACCAGCATCTTTGCAGAAGTAAAGAAGGTAAAATATTTGTTATGCCGCAGGTCACCTGAATTCCACCTTTAAGCAAAGGGAGGAGCCATATTCCTGATTTCCGGTTTATTGTTTGTAAGGACTTAAATGAACAAACCTGTGGTTTGGGGCAGAATCTGCGGCTTCAACACGATGTCCAGCAGCCTGCGCTGGCGGCTTAGCTCCGCTTCGAACTGGACGATGGTTCCTTCAAAGTGCGTGCAGATTTCTTCCGCAGCAGCGGTCAACCGCTCACTGATGAACTCTCTGAGAGACTGAACTGAAGACATTTTCACTAACGGAAACCCACGCAAAGCTTTACAAAGACACCTCGGACTTTCGAAGAGAAGCTAACGCTGCTAGCACCCCTTTGTGTTTACTTCCCATAATGCATTGTGGCAAGCTCGCGCGTTGGCTCACCGTCATACGTAGAAATAGAAACAATAGAGCTGGCGCTGAAATTATGGGTTATGTCAAACTTCCCTCCCTACATCTAAACTACTAAAAAACGATAAAGTGCGGGACTGTCTAGTGTTCCGATGCTTGATTCAATTTGGACACCGTAGTCACTACTTTTTAACGGCAAATATGACATATTTGATTTCACAAAGTGAAATTCTAATAGATGTCATGTACAACAACGGTATATGAATCCACACTGTTCTAATGATGGAAACGTTGATGGTTTATTAAAATTTGTTTGCAACGCAATGCATTGTGGTCCATATTCACCTATCTAATGAGCAACAATGCACACTGGTTTCTGGCAGAGACTTCTGAGAATTTTCTAGGGCACTGAATTTTGGAATAGGACAACACTACAAAATGGCAAACACTATACACTATAACGTGCACTATGTAGTGAGTAATGAAGGAATTCGGTCATAGACATGGTTACACAGGGATTCACATAACAGCAAAAAACTGATTTTGTATTTTTTCAGGGAATCTCATTCGCTTGCTAAGGATGTAAATTTTGGGAAAGCTCAATGGGGGGACGTCTTTTTTTTGTTTTCACATGGCACAGAATTCTCTGCAGGGGTATGTTGCATGAGGAGTAATTTTAAGGGGGACATCTTGTATGTGTACACTGATTGTGATACAAATGGTCACTTTATTTGTCTTATTGTGAGGATGAGCAATATTCTATCCATGGTGATCAATATTTATGGGTATAACTCCAACTCTGATAGCAATCAGCTTCTGGACACTTTAGAAGATAAAATAATTTTCTGGTTAGCCAAATTTCCAACCGCACAGGTGGTAATTGGAGGTGACTTTAATGTGGGAACAGATCAAAATGTTGATAGGTGGCCTCCAATTCAGACTCCAAAGTCTACACCAAAGCTGGAGCTATTAGTGGAAACGTTTGCTTTATCTGGAGGACATTTCCTGATAAAAGGGAATTTACATAGAGTAATAAAAGCAGATCAAGGCAATCACGTTTAGACTTTTGGCTTCTTTCAAAGGATGCGGAGCTCCTCTACGAGGCTCAGACAGCTCCGCTCCAAAACTGCCCGGTACCGGAAATCCTTCCTACCCAATACAATAACTCACAATGCAACAGATAACCTTTGCACATTGTTTCTTTTTTGTACATTTTTGGTTTTGCACATCTTTTTACTTGCACTGTCAGTAAATAGTTTTTTAAATTATATCACCTTATTGATTACATTTATGTTACATTTTTTTGTTTTTTATATTATTCTTATTCTTTTTTCTTTTATGTTTACAATGCTGTCATTTGCTATGGTAACGAACACATTTCCCACATGTGGGATCAATAAAGTAATTCTGATTCTGATGTCGAAAAAGAGAATGTTTCTGCAGACATTTTAACACTACTAACTGACCACAAAGCTTTAACAATCAAAACAAAACTTTTTCCTGGTGAAACTGGGTCCCAAAATATCTGTTATAATATCTACTGGAAACTGAACAGCGCATTATTAAAACATGAACGTGTTCAATCGGTGATTAAGAGACTCATTCAACTTTACTGGGATAAAGCGCAACAGGAAAAGGCTTGCAGCTCGAACTGGGAACTCTTAAAATTTGAGGTTTCTAAATATTAGTGAAGACATGGCAGCATCCAGGCAAAATCTAAACGTAAGAAATTATCTTTGAAATCACCAAACTCTCAAGTTTGCCACCAGAGAGCCTAAATGAGGAGTAAATTTAAGATTAATTAAATGTGTAATTGAGTGGCCCTGCGACAGACTGGCGAACAGTCCAGGGTGTCCCCTGCCTCGCCAGCAAGTGGCCAGGATAGGCTCTGGCAGCCCCGTGACCCCAAAAGGGATAAAACGGTAGAAAATGACTGAATGAAATGTAATTGAATTTACATTTAAAACTTGATAATATTAACAAAGCTAAGGCTGGAGGGGCTTTTATAAGTTCCCGACAAAAAAGCTTAGAACAAGGAGAACAAATGATTTCTTTTTTTTTTTTTTTAAAGACACATGCAAAGTTTAACTCAGTGTTACAGTTTAATATATATGGAAAAATTACAAATGATAAAAAACTTATTTCCAACTTTTGTCATGATTATTACTGTGAACTTTAAAAGACAAACTTTAGTCAAGAAGTTGTGCCCTCTTAGCAAAAGCATCAGGACTTTACCTACTCCTAAAGTTTGATTTTTAAACGGCCTCTGAAGAACAATATGATTTTGTTTTAAGAGCTTGAAAGGATGTAAAAAATAGTAATTGCAAATGGTGCTCAGCCGCTCTCCAAGAGCAGCCAATGGTTGCTTTCTAAATGCAGGCTGTAGCAGCGTTGCATGATGGGTATGTAAACAGAAAAGGAGCGCTAGCTGTGTTAGCTTCTCTGCAGAGGACGATGGAGTTTGATGTGAATACTAGAGCAGCTGCAGTGAAAATGTCTTCAGTTCAGTCTCTCCGAAAGTTTATCTGTGAGCGGTTAACCGCTGCTGCGGAAGAAATCTTCACTCACGTGGAGCAAACCATCTGTAAGCTGGAGGGGGAGGTGGAACGTCAGCGAAGACTGCTAGATGTCATGATGATGAAGTCACGTTTACAGCTGGGAAGCAGTACAGGTATGTTCGTATGGGGTAAGGAATCTGTCAGGGAGAAACATATACATGAAGACAAAGATGCTCAAATTAACTTGGCAAAAATATGAATTCAACATTTAGTTTTACATTGCTTTGAAGAAGACTAGCTTGTCTAGAATATGAAATTTTCCCCTTTTAAAGAACAGTCCCAAATACGTCACGTGGTCACAGGCAGTGGCAGACTTAGCAGTTTGGGGTCCCCGGGCGAACAATTATGGAGGCGATTCTGTAGCATAAATAAAAAGCAAAGTCAAAACCAGAAATGCTTTTTCATTTTCAAAATGAAGCTGCATAATTTTGACTCAAAAATAAAATGAAAAAGCAATCCACCAAAATGCTTTTTCATTTCCTTCCTCAACCCAGCTTTTTCTGTCACTTAATTAAAATGAAAATAGTATCTGACATTTCATTTTCAAGACGTTCTCTTGTAAATGTGTAGCATAATTTATTTAGAAATGTCTAATTTGACATTTAAAATGGATTAATGGAAATGCTTTTTCACTTTCAAAATGAAGCTGCATCAAATGCCTCAAAATTAAAATGAAAAAGCAATATTTCAAAATGCTTTTTCATTTTATACTTAAATCTGCTTATTCTGTCATAATTAAAACGAAAATGCAAAGAGGGGATTGCATTTTCACATCCAACCTGCGCACCTTGTCGCAATATTCATTTAGGAAAAGCATTAGCAGAGGGGAGGCGGGGCGATGACGTCACTGCTTTCTCTGTGTGTCCGGCCGTTGACAGACACAGACACAGTGGAGCTGTTAGCGGCAGAGAAGACGGCTTTGAGTTGGTTGTGAACTTCTAAAGAGTTTCCACAGCTTCTCAGGACTACATGGCAGCATGTCCGCCTTCTGCGGTCCTCCTCCTGACGCACCGCGGACAAGCTTTTTTCTTTGGACCGCCAGCTGCCTTCGCATAGCGGAGCGCGAAGCTCAGATGATCGCTGAAGGCGGAAATGAAATGCATCTGCGATCTGAGAAACCATCATATGAATTTGTGTTTCCAGTGGTGTCCAGAACAAAATAAAGACTGATGTAATTCCCACATATTTACAAATTTATTTGCAGCCTCACGGTGAACTTGCTGTTCGATGTAAGCTGGAGCTCCATCAACAGATAGCAGATTTCACCGTGCTAAACGTTTGCTGGTGGACCAACACTCACTCAGCGCGAAGCTGGAGGAGACTATCTTCATAATGTGCTTTTATTACAGTTATGATTATATTTAAGGGCCTGCTCTGCTCGATCATTTGTAAATCCATGTGGTCAGACGACGCTGAATTTGGCTTACGATTCACATCTTCTGATTCGCGCGGGCACTAAAGGAACATTCTGCTGCATTTTTCACATTAAGATCACCTAAAACCGGGTCCTGTTCACAAACCGCTGGACCTGGCCTGCTCAAACGTGGATTTTAATAAATCAAACAGCAAATTCAGCGCAAAGCAGCAGATACATTTGTAAATATGTGGGAATTACATCAGTCTTTATTTTGTTCAGGACACCACTGGAAACACAAATCCATATTATGGTTTCTCAGATCGTAGCAGCATTTCCGAGTTTGCGTTTCCCGGGGTGGATTTGAAAATGAAAATGCCATCCCCTCTTTGCATTTTCGTTTTAATTATGACACAGAATAAGCAGATTTAAGTATAAAATGAAAAAGCATTTTGAAATATTGCTTTTTCATTTTAATTTTGAGGCATTTGATGCAGCTTCATTTTGAAAATTAAAAAGCATTTCTATTAATCCATTTTAATCGTCAAATTAGACATTTCTAAATGAATTATGCTACACATTTACCATGGACCTTTTTGAAAATGAAATGTCATACTATTGTCTTTATCATTTTAATTAAGTGACAGAATAAGCAGTGCTGAGGAAGGAAATGAAAAAGCATTTTGAAATATTGCTTTTTAATTTTGAGTCAAAAAATGCAGATACATTTTGAAAGTGTAAAAGCATTTCTATTAATCCATTTTAAATGTCAAATTAGACATTTATAAATGAATTATGCTACACATTTACCAGAGAACTTCTTGAAAATGAAATGTCAAATACCATTTTCATTTTAATTAAGTGACAGAAAAAGCTGTGTTGAGGAAGGAAATGAAAAAGCATTTTGAAATATTGCTTTTTCATTTTATTTTTGAGTCAAAAAATGCAGATTCATTTTGAAAATGAAAAAGCATTTCTGGTTTTGACTTTGCTTTTTATTTATGCTACACAATCGCTTCCATAAACAATGAGATGGGGCCCTCTGCAGCCGTTATATATTATATTGTTGTCTTGAAATCACATTTTAATGTTTTTTTTTTTTTTACATTACATACATTATTATAACTTTGAAAAGATGACATTTATTAAATGCACTTGCATTTAATTAGTAGTAAAAACTCCTGAACTGATCCCAAAATGTTTTTTCGCCTAAAGAAATTTTTGCCTGCAAAATCAGAATAAAAGCCACTCTTGAGCTTAAAAAGCACCCAGTCTCTCAATGCTGCCAGATGTACCTAGCCTTAGCCCATCAGTAGCTGGAAACGGCTTCGGCAGCACCGTGACCTTAACGGATATAGTGGATCAAGAAAATGAACGGAAAATAATTAAATCAAGAAAGCCAACTTTGAGAAGAAGTAGGCTAACTGGCAGCCAACTATACCAATAGTTTGTTCTGATTCATTTGAACTAAAACTAATAGATTATTAATGTACTCCGAGTCGCTGTGAGTGATAGTATCTATGGCAACCTCCTGTCGCCATAGAAACGATGACTCTTGGACTAGAGCTGTGACGGTGTCGAACCACCAGGGGGCGCGGTGTTGCAGTTAACAGCAGCGCCCCCCCCCCCCCCACCCCCCAACAAAAAACCGGCTGCCGCATCGGAAATGAATACAATTACAACGTACTAGTCTTTATTAACAAACAACAGTAAAAACTAACAACTACATATCTAAATGGTGAACTAACTATAGGTGTTGTAGATTGTGTGTGTGTGTGAGCACGGAGTGTCTTGTGTAGGAATAATAGGAAGGTGCGCACACGTGTGTTGGGGGGTTGATTCTTCTGCAGCGGACCGCTCTGGAGCTGCACGCAGGTTTCACCTGTGCTCTCTGGTACAGACATCTTCTCAGAATATTATATATTGTCCAGTGATAAACAGACTGTCACTGTCACCTTTTCAGTAGCCGTGAAGCCTGACACCCAGGGGGACAGGAGGCTCCGCCTTTGTTTATACAGGCACGTAACGTTACGCTGCAAATCTAACAGCGCGCGTTCATGTTTGGTGTTACGGAGTGAAGTAGAACAGTAATACTCCCCCCCCCCCCCCCCACACACACACAAAATCCTCCGGTGGGCGGCCGTGTCGCGCACTTAGGAACGCACGCAGCTTGTAATGGAAACTAATATAATGGAAATTAATAATTAGAAAGCAGTAAATTTGTCGTATTTCCTTGCGAGACGGTAACTTCTGTTGTAGAATAAGGATGTGTGCTTCTGAAAGCACGGGCCTGTTTGTGTGTAAAGGGAGCCGCGTGCCACGTGCAGCGCAGAGGCAGACAGTGTGAGCCCGTGCGGTGGGAGAAAAGGAGACAACAGTCTGAAAGAAAGAAGGAAAGTCTGAACACAGGACTAGCAGAAAAAGGAAAATATCAGTAAAGATGAATGCATTTAATGTGTTTATTTTAGTTCCAAACACGCACCATATGCAAAAACGTAAAAGAAAAAGTGCGGTGATGCGGTTATCATCACAGCCCTATCTTGGACCAATCACTGACAACTGGTTTCAACATAGCAATGCCCAAATCAGGAAGCAATTGCTGAGGGATTTGGCGTGATTTTGCAAGAGTGACGTCACACCTCGATTTGTCCATTGTTTTTATAGTCTATGGCTCCGAGGGAGCAGTCCCTTTATGTCAGGGGACGAGTTACGACAGGCGGATTTGGTAAACAAAATAAAAAGTGGAAAGAATCGAAAGGGCTGCGCAGTGGCGCAGTTGTTGGAGCTCTTGCCTCACAGCAAGAAGGCTCCTGGTTCAAGTCCCCTCTGTGTGGAGTTTACATGTTCTCCTGTGCATGTGTGGGTTTTCTCTGGGAACTCCGGCTTTCTCCTACCATCCAAAAACATGCTTTATAGGTTAATTGGTTTATCTAAATTGTCCCAAGGTGTGAATGTGAGTGCAACAGACTGGCGACCTGTCCAGGGTGCCCCCTGCCTTCACCCATAAGTGGCTGGGATAGGCTCTGGCAGCCCTGTGACCCCGAAACAGAAGAAGATGAAAGAATCAAAGTTTGTGTACGCCATGCATTTTTCCTGACCGTGGCCCTCGGACTGCAGACTGCCATTTTGTGACCCCCTGGTTCTCACGGTCAGCTGTTGACCCCCAGCACAGACTAAACACTGCCGGAAATTGCTGTATTATGATTAGTTTTATTCCATTTTCAGCGGAGCTATGGTAACAAGATAATTTCCCAATTATGGGATCAGTAACATTCCAAAAGGTTCTATTTTATTTTAATAAATGAACTTCAATACACATGCCCAAATTTGAACGATTGATGTTTTGGGACTTGATGCATTAACCTGTGATCCGGAGTCTATTTTTGAGAGTGAGTTAACAACAGGAGAAATTTTGTATTCAAGATGAAGAAAAATCTTATTCAGCACCAGACATGTTAAAGATAAAACTCAATATAGTATTCATATTTTTTTCTGCAAAACATTAATTTAGGTACGACTTTGTTGTTATGAATATGTTTCTCATTGACAGATTCCATATCCCATGCATTGAATTTAACGCAATTAACCTGGATAAATTCTACAGCTATATTTGTTATAGGGTCGCAGAGGGGTGTAACAGCAGAGTTTCACTGAATTATTTTGCTCCCAAAAAGTTTGAATTATGATTGTTCTGTTAAGGTGACAGTCAATAGTTGTTTTTTTTAATGTATTTTCTTTTTCTAATTTGCAATTTTTTTTTTAGTTAAAAAGTGTAACATTTGTCATTTGTTGTCTAAAACTGGAATAAATTTCAGGAGGAGGAACTCGTCATTTTTCTTTTTTACTAAAGTGATTTAAATACTTGTTTAAAATAAGTCCTGGAGAACTGAGCTGTTTGGCAATTATTTATATAACACTCATTGAAACAAACACTGCTGTAGTGCAATAAAACACAAGAACACACCAAATGAAGATAAAAAAAAAACATATATAAACAAAGAAACAAAAAAACTAAAGGTATGGAATTAAAATGCTCTCATTTTTTTATACATCACAGAGTAAAGAAGCATAAATAATACATGAATAATTATAAACAAAAGAGATAAATAAAAATGCTCAGAATGAACCATGTAAAAACCACGTAAGAAATACGAATAAACCATGCAAAGAACATGAAAATGTGCGTAATTATTGCGCTGTTTATATGCATTAAGTAGTGATTCATGCATCAATTACGTAATTTGAACGTGATATGTGCACAGTAAAGTTATACATTGGTGGAACATGCGTGAAAAGCTTGTTAGACATGCGTAGAATGGTCTTGGAAAGCATTAAATTTACGTATGCATCTAGCAAAAATCCTGCACAATTCCTAAGATTTATGGCTTTTGAACTACGTTTAAAAATGCGTAAACTGAGTAATTCTCAACCAACCAAAAATTTTGAACTGCTCCAAACTGAATTCACATAAAGACCAGTCAGCCAAAACCCTCTACGGACATCTGCGCACATGGACGAATGACGAACGCAACAACCACTTATGGAATACATATATCATGCATCACAAAAACCAGAAATTTAATTCATGGAAAATGTGCAAAATGTAGTGGCTGTGTGACACAGCCTTTAGCACAAGATCCATCTTGAACATAAAATTAGGGCTGGGTTGATTAAAATTGATCTGAATCGATCCAAGCTAAATAGATCAATAATTGATCCATTAAAGTAACAGATTGATCTTTTATGCTCTTTCTTTTCCAGTGACCTAACAAATAACCGAAGTCCGTTAGCTTGTTGCTAGTGTACAATGGAATTTCCCATAGGACGGCTAATGCTAACGCCCAGTCGACCTACATTAAGGACCATAAATATTTAAACAGATACACATTTTTTCTAATTTAGTTTCTGTCCATTACCAAAGTGACTTTTAAATAAAAATATACATTGCTGACTAAATGAACAGCTTTACAGCTATACTCACAGACTTGAATTTTCCAGTCCTCTTTTAAGGAAACATTTTTTAAAGAAACCCAGTTATGGTCTAAAGCAGTTTTTTGCTTAAATCTTGTAATACTATGGCCCAAGCTCCACCTATTGACCAAACTGAAACACCCTCTAGGAGAGGCAGAACATTTATTTTTGTAGTATGAGCCATTATAGAGCTTTTATAATGTTAAAGATCGGAACACTTTTGTTGTAGCTACATGTATGGTGTTAACAATCTCATGGTTTATTATTTCACTAATACATTTTGCAGTATGTTAACTATAAGATTAATACATATAATTTCAAAACATGTAGATCATTAATGTATTTCTATACAAATATGTGTAAACCGTGTAAATTCATAATTGAATTAAATCGAATCGTAGGATGGAAAGAAACAAAACTTGAATTGATTGTGGAAATTATTGGTGATCTAAAGCCGTACTTCAGAAAAGGTTCTGTTTGTTTCTGCAGTTCTCCCTCAGTATTATCTGAGGAACCAGGAGAGAAAGTCCAGTGAGGACCAGGAGGAAGCAGAACTTCCTTGGATTAAGGAGCAACAGGAAGAAATCAGCATCAGCCAGGAGGAAGATCTGGAGAAGCTTGGTCTGAAGCAGGAAGACGACATCGTGATGGTGACTTTGCATGAGGAAAATGAGCTCATAGAAGAAGATTTCAACAATCAGCAGTTCCAGACTCAGAGCTTTAATGATGAGTTTGATGATGATGAAGAAGAAGCCCTGCAGGAAGCATCAACTACAGACGGAGAGGCAGAACCTCAGAGCAGCAGAAGTCCAGTCCATAATGTAGAACGCTCTCAAGCATCAGAACCTCAGTGTGACCCTGACTCTGACATATCATCTGAAGGAAATAGCTGCGACAAAACCTCAAAGAAAAAGAGTAAATTTGCTTGTAAAGATTGTGGAAAAAAGTATTCCAGCATTTCAACTTTGACCAACCACAGAAGAATCCACAGCGGAGAAATGCCTTACTGCTGTGAAGAGTGTGGTAAAAGTTTTCATCTCAGGTCTACCTTCAGAAGTCACGTCCTCGCCCACAAACCAGCAAAACTCTTCGTCTGCGACAAATGTGGGAAAAGTTTCAGTGAAAACTGTCATCTGACCGGCCACATGAGGATTCACACGGAGGCCACATTATTCTGTGAAGAATGTGGGAAAAGCTTCCGCCATGGCTGTAACCTGAAACGCCACATGCTGACTCACACCGGGGAAAAGCCCTTTTCCTGTGACGAGTGCGACAAAAGCTTCAGCCAGAGCACCACTCTCAGGAACCACATGACCATTCACAGCGGCGCAAAGCCCTTCTCCTGCAAAGAATGTGACAAAAGTTTCAACCGAAGGTCAACGCTGGACAATCACATTAAGACGCACGCAGGAGCAAGACCTTTCCTCTGCAAAGTATGTGGTAAAAGTTTTACACTCAAGATAACTCTGACGAGTCACATGAGGATTCACACGGGAGAGAAACCCTTTGCCTGTGAGGAATGTGGTAAAAGTTTCACGCATAGAACGAGTCTGAAGAAGCACATGAACACTCACCCAGAGGAGTTGTTTTGTGACGTTTGTTCTGTAAGTTTCAGCAGAAGGAAGGACTTTACTGGACACATGAGGAGACATGCGTCAGCAGAGGACGTGTTACAAAAGCAACCTGCTGCCTCCTGATGCAGAGCAAAAGATTTGGAGTCCAGATCCCATGACTCAACTACAAGACGTGTTCATAAATTAAGGACATGCTGTTTAAGAGCTCATCCACTATAAGATGTTATTAAAGCCACAGTGAAGATCAGGGAGCAATGAGCTCAATGCATCTTTGAAGACATTTCCTCCTTAAATAAACAAACTATGAATTGTGTCAAAGTGTGATATTAAATTCAGTGTGTTCTGACCGAACACTGACATTATAGGTTTTTTAGATCAAACTTACGGCAATGGGTAACCTTTTAATAATGCAAGGACCGGATGGTCCTGTTTCAAGTCTTTGTTCGAAAAGTTTGATACTGATTTGATCTTTATCGTTGTTACTTTTAAAATATATACAATTTATTTTGGACTTGAATAAAAGCAGAAATATAAAGAAAAAAACATTTCCCTAAATGTAAAATTGGTGTTGAGTTTCGAAAAAGGCTTGCATGATTTCCTTTCAAATGAAAACATCCTGTGCTACAAGTTTGAAACAATGCAGGTTAAAACTTACCTTTTAACCTGAACATGACTTTACTGGTTTAAGATTCATCAGATGCGGTATAGTAAAAAAAAATCTAGAAACCCCCTTCTGCATCGCTAATAAACATTGTTGTGCAGTATGAAAAAACTAGTGAAACTAGTAAAAGTGTGATCAGAGAAGATCAAACTTTTCACAGTATATGAAATCTCTGCATTCTGGTGGCATGGTAAAGCACACAAAGCCTTTCAAGTTGGTGTGGTGTCAGCAAGGGTGTAAAAACTTTATAGTTAGTCTCAGTGTCACTGGAGGCTAAACGAGGCACATGTGGCTCTGCAGACCATTGGGTAAACTAAAGCCTGATGGTAATTTTAGAAGATCTTGTACTAAACACAAAACAAAATGTATTTATTTTTCTGGAAACATTTTTCGCTAAAAAACTTAAGTCTGTGTCATCCCGAGCCGGGCTGAACTGCTGACTGTTGCAGTCTGTTTGGTTGTGGTTATTTTCTTGACGGGAACAAGTCAGCATCAAGAAAGCAGTCTCCTATTCAAGAAAGGGGTTTTGAAATTGGTAGTGACATATGGATAGCATCCTTTTCAAAAGGCCCAACTGATCATAAAGGAGAAATTATGAATCAAGGTTATGACTTTTAACTTTTAGTCCAGCAGGTGGCAATATATCCTTCCCTTTCAGCCAGATATCAGAATGTCATATTAATTGTTGTTTTTGTTATTTTTTTGTGGATGCCTTGGACCAGTGTTTTTCAACCTTTTTTGAGCCACGGCACACTTTAACCTTGACAAAAATCCCGCGGCACACCAGCATCCCAAAAAAAAAAGAAAAAGCATAAACTCATAGTCTGTTCTGATCTACAGCCCCCCCCCCCGCAATCTGACATGCATTTTTTGATAATTGTGGCAGAAAAAGCAGGAAGTTGCAGCTGTTTTTTTCTAAAAGATGTAATAAAAGTTAAGTTAGAAAATTTACAAACTGTGTGTTCGTTTTGGTTTCAAGACGTTTAACAAGGACTCATTGTACGCTGAGGCGCTGTCACTTTAACCCAATGCATCATGGGAGATGTAGTGTGAAAACTGCCGCAATAGGGCAGAAAGACGAGCGTCTCTGAGGTTCATTGTTTTGTTCACTTGTTCCACGGTCTGATAACGAATCCTGTGGAAAGCTACGCCGATAAAGACGAGCTTTGGCTGGTAGTTTTGTTAAAACTGAGAGACTTTTTGAGCTAAATTGGAAAAAAGTAGTTTAGATTTGAACCACTTCTTATTTGTCAGATGACATGTGATTAAACCTTCAAGAATGATTGGTGGAGACGGTTAAAGGGGCGGGACTTTTCTGCAAACAGCTGAAGCTACGGCTAAATCGCGGTACCGTCATTCTTATCAAAATGTCTTTAATAGAATCAAATAAACACAAAGAAAAAAATCATCTTATGATCTTTTATATTCCTAACTACTCAGTGTTTTATCAGGGCCTGTTTGGATGAACAAAGAGCTGAAATCCTGGAGATGGTAATTGTTTATAGATCAGTTAATGAGGGCAATTTCTCACGGCACACTTGACCATCTCCCACGGCACACTAGTGTGTCGCGGCACACTGGTTGAAAAACACTGCCATGTACCATTGAAGCATTTGTTCAGTTAGTTTTCCTTACTGTAAGATGGTTGTTGATAAAACTGCTGACATGCGTTTTTTGAAATTATTTGTGACCCACAAGTGGAACATGATGGACATCAAACCTCAGTGTCCTAATGGATAAGGTAAAGACTTGAAGATTGACACCTTATTGGAAAGGGAAGTAAACAATGACACACAGCTTAGCAGATACAGTAACGTTACCATTGCGTGATTACTTTTGGTCCTATTTTTAAAAAGAAAAAAAAACAGATCATCACACAAACTACAACCCAGGCTTTTGTTTTGCTGTTTTTTAAGGGGCGCAACAGAAAAATTACATTTCATACTTTTCTATAAAGCTGTCATTATCAAATCAAATCGAGCTTTATTTATACAGCACTTTTACAACTCAGGTCACTCAAAGTGCTTTGCATAAAAATATAATAAATTGAAAAAACAAAAGGACAAGTCGAATGTTTTGTTTAAAACCTGCACAGGGCCTATACCCCCCCCCCCACCCCCACACACACACACGCACACACACATACATACACTATGTAAAAAAGAATGATAAAATGATGCAATGTTGAAATCTAGCTTTGTACTGAAGTGGGGAAACAATATTCACGGAGTACGGAGTACACTACCACAGGACCCCCCAGATCTGACAAAAAGAGCCAGACCAGGGAGATCCCACTGCAGCGACCCTGTTCACTGAGAAGGGTCAGTCACTGATGTGGAGGATCCCTCTGAGAAAAAAAACACTGGAGTTACAAATAAAATGTTAAAGGAATAAAATAAAAATGAAAAAAATATTTAAAACAACAACAAAAAACAAATAAGTACATAAATAAACTTTAATAGCAATAGTGGTTTTTGATATGGGCGAAGTAAGCAGTGGACCAGGGCAGCACTTCATAGGGAGCGGCAGGTACACCTAATGTGCTACTCCATTCAAATAGGCAGCATAGAGCTTTAATTTTGACATGCCTGCAGCTGCCATCTCTTTACTCTTGACCCTTGTGACATCACACTATTAAGAATGTCTTCATCCTATTCCCTCTTCACACTTATGGTGCAAAAAAAAAAAGATGAAATAACTCAGAGTGAAACAACGTAAAACAGGCACATGAAAAGGAATTAGGCAGAAGAAACCCCCGTGCTCAACCCAATTTTGAAAAAAGCAAGCAATGGGGATTATTTCCCACAATTCCCTGCTCCGACACAGCAGACCCAACGCGCACGTGACCACCCTCTGCTGCAAGACACTTGCGGCCAAACCTCTTTGCGGTAGTCTTTGGAACTCGAGAGGGGGGCGCAACTCACCGGTGGCTGGGTGAATCACACTAACAGGTGATTGGGAGTCTTTTTCTATCTAACAATCAACTCTGGGCCACAGCTGCGCCTCCCGTCATAGAGACGGAGCTGCGTGTGTCAGAGGGAAGGGGAGGGGGTGGTGGGCGCATTTTATTGTTGAGGCTTTTTGGAGGATTTCTACTGTTGGTGTTGCACAAATGTAGGGAAATACCAAATATTTTTGGAGTAATCCCACTGATGAGTTCTATGATTTAGTTTTTAATGTTTTATAAGACCTAAAAATAGGTCACAATAAGTTTTTTTTTTTAGATCTAATCCCTCTGATATGTTTCACAAAGACACACACAGGACGTCACACATTAAGAAATTATTGCTAAAAATGAAGGAGTCCAGCTCTAAAAAAATGCTTTTAAAAATGATAAAAGAGCAAAGAAAACGGAATTATTTGATTTGTTTTTTCTTATTATTATTATTTCCAGGCTTTCTTTGTTTTGTTCTGCAGCATGTTCATATTTGTATAATTTTGACAGAATATATTTCTATGGAGAGCAAAATATTATAAGTTATTTAAGGTTTAACTTAAGTTACTCTGGATTAATGTTGCTGTCTTTATTCATATTTATGTTCAAATAGTTCAGTTTAAAGGGTTTAAAAGTTTAGCTTTAGTGTGTTCAGTAAATGTTTATCTTCTTCAAAACTTTAAGCGTGTTTTTAATTTAGGCCCCCTTTGTGACTGAGTTTGACCCCCCTGTAATACGAGTCAGAAAATTCATGCATTTTCTGTGTAAAATGGCTAAATAAAAGATAGGGAACACAACAGGATGTTGTCAAATTTTGTATGTGTGCGGGGGGGGGGGGGGGGGTTACTCGCCCAGGGAGTAAGTTAGTGTAGAACCGCCACTGCTTAATAGACATATACAACGATAGGTGAAAAAAAAATTAAAAATGAATAAATGTATATACATACACAAATATCAAACTGGTAAAAAGAGAATATAAATAATTAAAAATGAAATAAATTCCTAAATTTCAATTAAAAGCTAGATTTAAAAGGTAGGCCTTAAGACTTCCTTTAAAAACATGAACAGTCTCTGCGGCCCTCAGGAAGGCTGTTCCACAGACGAGGATCATAAAAACTGAACAAGGCCTCGCCGTTTGTTTTAGTTCTAACTTTTGGGATAACCAAAAGGCATTTATCAGAGGACTTCAGGGTTCCATGAGGGCTCATACTTTAAATCATATCAGATAAATATGAAGGCCCGAGAAACATATAGAAACTTATAAAAGAACTTCAAAATATATCCTAAGCGCACAGGGAGCCAATGGAGTGGTGTAATGTGTTTCCGCCCCCTGGTCCTCGTCAGCATGCGTGCTGCTGAATTTTGCACAGTTGAAGGTTCGATATCCTTGTTCTGGAAAGGCCAGAGAGCGGAGCATTACTATAATCTAATATGCTAGAAATAAAAGCATGCATTGGCACCTCTGTGCTGGCAAGAGAGAGAAATGGGCGGACTGGTAATATTTTGTTGGATGATAAAATCCGGTTTTTGTAATGTTTTTGAATTTGTGGTATAAAATCCATCTCAGAGTCAGAGTTATGAGAAAATATGACGCATATATGATGCATTGTTGTGATTATTTTAAACTCTGCACACATTCAAAACTTAACAAAAACTATTACACCCCTTGGTCAGTGTTTCAAGACAGGTCGGGTGGGTAGCTGACATTGCAACAGCAAAGGATCTGCACAGATCAATTAATGACCATGATGTGAATTGAACACGTATTGTCTTGAGTGTTTATTTTTACTACACCAAAGTTACACCTACATAATTAATTTAATTTGAATTAAAGTAAAATAACTGTCTGATAACTACGTGTTATTTTTAAGTTGACTGAACTCACATAACCTGCTTGGGTCACATGACACACATTTTGCCACCATCTGAGTTGATATTGGATTCAAATGTACCCCTGATGTGAACCATTGTGTGAACAATACCACACTAACAGCATTGCAATTGTCCATATTTACTTTTCCGTATATGAACATTAGCCGAAAAGTATGTAAAGACTTCTGTTACATTCAAACGGGCTCTGAAACACGCATTCGACTGACCACCTCCAATGAAACAGCTATGCCAACGCATATAAATGCACCTTTCGGACCACCTCGTTCAAAACTGTCGCTACACATGTTACGTATGATACCCGTTTTCGGGCTCTACATGCCAGACGCAAGGCCATTTCTGCGCGTCAAACCTTAAAGAATATGAACATGGACCAGTAAGGCACTTGGATTTGGTCTGGAAGTATGGGTAGTGAACATTTCAAAACAACAAAAGTACCACATCGTTTTAAAAGCGATCATAAAGGAGAAATTAGTATTAGCGCTTTGTGGTCGGACGGAATTCTATGACACCAAGTAGTTCATATATCAGATTAGGGCTGTGAAAGAAAAAGCCTGGAATGAGATTTGCACCACTTCCACATTTTGTAAAAAGTCTCACCCAACTGTAAGTACATGTTTTCGTATAGGGTGACGACAGTCCAGTGTCAACAGCACATACGCAAAAAGCGCTTTCAAAAATACCTGTTTAGCAAGTTCTTGAAAGTGCATCCCATGCCTGGTGTGTATGTAGTATTAAGGTGAGGTTTTTTTACTTCAACTGGAGTTGTCGACAGCTTGCTGCAGGTGGTAACATATCCTTCCTTTCAATTCAATTTAATTTATTTCAATTTCAATTTTCAATTTATTTGTTTAAAGGATAAGCCCCTTGAGATGTGTCATCTCGTTTTCAAGGGGTCCTCAAGATACAACAAAACAAGCAAATAACCGACAGATACAGCTGAGCAAGTTTTACATATATCAAAACAAGACAAAAAAGAACTTAAAATTTACAAGACAACAAACAGGCACGCACACACACCCACACACACACACACACACACACACACACACACACACAAACATAGGCATTTAATGCACCTACTAGCAATTAATTTAAGGTAAGGAAATAAAATAATAAATAAAAAGCAGAAAAGAAATCAAATTAAATCAAAAACAGTTACATGTGTGTTGAAAATGAACTAAACAGGCATTTTTAAATGCAAAGAATGAGGTTAAAGAGCGAATGGATAGAGGAAGATTGTTCCAGTCGGAGGGTGCCTTATAATTAAATGAATATTTTCCAATTTCTTTTTTAACTCTTGGGACAACAAAAAAGCTTTGATCTGCATGACGTAAATTATAAGAAGACTGAAAAGGAGTTAGATATTGTTTGAGATAGTCTGGGTAGCTAAGGGTAATACATTTGAAAATGAACAATAGCCAGTGAAGCTGAAGTCGAGAGGATAGGGGAAGCCAGGACAGTTGCTGAAACATAAGACAGTGATGAGTTCAAGGGCAGGCAGCAAAATTTCCTACTATCTTGATTGTTTATTTTTATTTATTCATTTGTGAGGATGCCTTGGTGCTGTCGTGAAAACTTTGTTCAATTAGTAGAGTTAACCCTCCAATGGGATAGTGGCGGCTGAAACTGCTGGCTGGACATCCTTCTTTCCAGTTCTGTTTGACGTAGAAGTGGAATATGGCAGCTATCAAGCCTCAGTGGCCTAATGGATAAGGCACTGGCCTCCTAAACCAGGGATTGGGGGTATAAATCCCCTCTGAGCTGCTTCAATTGTAGCATGCATTGGGCTTGGCTTGTAATCATGCTTTCTTAAATAGAAAGTTATTGATCTATACGGCAGAATCAGATTCTCCACACAAACCTGTTCTTTCATCACTGAACCTTTTGTGTGGCAATTCCAGCATTCTAAAACTTCTCTCTCATTAAAATTATCCAAATTGATCCTAAAGTGCTGCTCCAACTGTTTATAGGCTTTCTCCCACAGTCAGCAGAACTTTACAAATACAGCTCTGGTCAACTACATACCTCCACCTTAGACTATGCAATAATCAACTAATCAACATATCTGCTACATGTAAAAGCAAGTAGCTTGGATCTCCTCAACTGTGTTTTTTTATAGGTTGTGTGCTAAAGGCTGTAACAGTGCACAATACAGCAAGTCAATAATAGGCAAGCATCTAACTTTGTCTCAAGCAATAAAGCATCGAGGAGAGCGCTGCTTGTTCCTGGTCTTCCAGATCTAACACTCTGACTGTTTCACAGATCTCCAAGTCCTACTACTTGCCAATTCACTCAATCAGATATCTCCACAATCTGATTGAATCAAGACACCTGGTGCACGTAATCAGCAGCAAGCAGTGCAGAGAAAACTAGCAGGGTGGATCTCAAGGACCAGGAATGAGCTGCCCTTGATCAATGCCATTCTAGAATAAAAGCACTCAAACGGCTTGCACTCAGAAGTACAGCTTAGGATCCAGACATGACCCTGATGTGATTTGAACACACAACCTTCTGATCTGGAGTCAGATGCGCTACCATTGCACCACAGAGCCCATAATAAGGTGCTCATTTGTATGTGGTTACACACACTGGATTGGCAAGAGTTTGATCCTTTTTAGCTGTTTCTTCAGTACTGTCCAATATCTCAAGCTCACTTCACACTACACATGGTTAGGTTTTTTTGGTTTTTTTTGGACATCTTATAAGGGCAAGAATCCCACTGACTTTCTGACTTGTAATGCCTTTCCACACCCATGTCTGTCACCGTTGTTTCTTTGACATCTGTTATGTGGCTGTCTTTTCGTCTATAGTTCATTTCCGTGGTTCTTATTGGCTATTCTTCACCGTCTTTATGTGTCTAACTGTAGCTTTTCAAGATTGCACCGAGCAAAAGTAATGGAGCAAGTACATAGTTTTAGGTATCTGGGAGTTATATTTGATACAAAGTTGAAATGGAGAGAGAATATTGATTGTATAGTAGGCAGATGTCAGAAAGTCATAACTATAATGAGATGCTTGAAAGGCACTGGGTGGGGAGCTAGTGCACAGGCTTTAAAACAAATATATGTTACAATGATTGGGTCGGACACAGATTATGGAATTATTGTTTACAATACAGCTTGCAAAATGCTGTTACATAAGATAGATGTCATCCAAAATCAGGCGTTGAGAGTATGTTTTGGGGCTATTAGGTCAACTCCTGCTGTGTCATTACAAGTTAAAAAGGGGGACCTGCCATAGAATCTCACAATAAAACAACTGCTGCTTAATTATTGGGTGAAAATACAGGATTGTGTAGATGTGGAACACATGGTTAAGAGAGCTTTTGGTCCTTGTTGGGAAAGTGGTAGTGGGACAAACGAAAGTGTTGCTTGGAAATTAGCTAGATTAGCGAGAGAAATAGACATTCATGGTAAAACCCTTGTTAAGACGTTTTTGTCACTCCTTTCTGGGTTTTTCCAACCGTACACGTGGATTTGTATCTCCACAGGAAGATGGAGGGTAGCAAAGGGAAGGGAAACTGGGATGAAATGACAGCAGACAGGTTAGATTTATGTGGGTACCAGCACATAGGGGAGTGTAGGGAAATGAAATGGCTGATTTTCTGGCAAAAAGGGCGTTGAAACGGGGTATAGAGATGAAAATTCCATTAGGTAGAACAGAAATTAGGGCGAATCTTAGGAGGCGTATTATGGAAGAATGGGAGACAAAATGGCAAAGGGAGAGGAAAGGTCGACATTTATTTAGTATTCAAGACAAAGTAGGGAGAGGTATGAATGTCAGAGCAAACGCCAGAGATCATGGCATAAAATCATGGTTGAGAATGGGACACAATGGTTTAAATAATACATTGCATCTGATAGGGAGACACCCAACTGGTTTGTGTGAGTGCGGGAAAGGGGACGAGTCAGTGGAGCACGTTCTATGTCATTGTGAACTGTATGGGGAAGAAAGACTACAGCCGGAAAGTACCTGAGTTTAAAGAAGTTTTTAGGAGGGGAGGAGAATTTAAATGGTATGATTATAGGTTTTTTGAGCAGGACCAGGTTATTGCGGAGAATTTAGGGGTGGTTTTTTTGTGTTTTTGTTTTTTGTTAGGTAGTCCCCACTCTGACTCACACTCCAACACAGTAGGTGGCGGTAATGCGCCTTCACGTTGGTGCCTCCCGTCAATAAAACCACAAGAAGAAGAAGTGCAGCAATGCATTGTGGGAGGTAAACACAGAGGTTGTGTTAGCGTTAGCTTCTCTGCAGAGGACGGCGGAGTTAGCTGTGAATATTCAGAGCAGCTGCAGTGAAAATGTCTTCAGTTCAGTCTCTCAGAGAGTTTATCGGTGAGCGGTTAACCGCCGCTGCGGAAGAAATCTTCACTCACGTGGAACAAACCATCTTTAAGCTGGAGGCAGAGCTGGAGCGGCAGCGCAGACTGCTGGACATCGTTCTGCAGCCACACATGCAGCTCCAGACGGCAGGTACGTCCATGTCTGACCGACACCAGCGGGACCTACGACATGCCACCGAAGTTAGCTTTTGATTTACAGCTGATGACGGGAGAGGGAAAATCTATTTATTATGATACGTGGCACGGAAAATGCCTCCTCGTCATCTTTTTCTTGCTTGGGCTTTTGCTTTCTGTAGAGAAGTGACCTTGTTGGTTAAGAAGGAGCTTCAATTGGAGTGTTTTTGAATTGGTATTAGTTAGTAATCGTTTAGATCTCACCTTTTTACGGCTGAAACTTGCTGAGCTGTTGAGTCAGAATGTGTCCGTCAGCTGTGTTTTCATTGGTGGGTGAGATACAAGACACCAGAAGATCTTTTAAACCAGAAATCCTTCAAACCCGGAGATTCTTCCCAGCAGGAGATCCTTTACAGCAGCAGATCTTTCACACCAGGAGATCCTTCACACCGGAAGATCCCTCACACCAGAAGATCCCTCACACCAGGAGATCCTTCACACCAGGAGATCCTTCACACCAGGAGATCCTTCACACCAGGAGATCCTTCACACCAGGACAACACTAGATCCTTCATACCATCAGTTCCACCCCCTTTCAGCAGCTTCTATTCCATTGACTGTATCAGAGAAATGGACTGAGCCAGACTGATGTCACTCATAGAAAATGCTTTACTTCCAGTTCCAACCAAATGAAGTCAATCAAGTTGCCACTTTTTCGTGATACGGACGCCACCGTGTTGGAACCTGTAATTGTCAGTAACTGGTCCGAGTCAACATTTGTACGGCAAGCACTCCCTACCACTTAAAAGCGGGCTCTGGAGAATCTGTCAATAAAATACATTTTACATTTGACCAAATGCTTTGATTGAGGCATCTGACTTTGAGGAAACAACTATCCATATATTTTTGCATTATTCTTGACATTTCTTATACATTTCCTGTTAACTTAAAATAGAAAAAGTAAATTTCTTTATTCTCATGACTATGAAAACACATCCTAAGGATCAAAGTTGTAGAAATAGATGAAAAAAAAGGTTCTAAACCAGGTGTTCTCAAAGTTTTTGTAGCGGAGGGCCAAATTAAAAAACTCAACATTAGACTGGGGGCCAGTTTTGGTTAAAAAAATGGATAAACAGAAAAAGTTCTTTTTAATAACTTTAATGTCCAAATGTCATTTGTACAGTTAACCAGGCCCTCCAGATGTTTTCCCAGCTGCAGTCGGAGGTTGCTGCCCTTCTACTCATCTAGTATTTATATCATTTGACAGACTTATTTCTTCTAACCCTTTCTTTTGCTCTGGACAAACAATGTCAGCTACTTGCAGCATACATTCTTTTTACAAACTCCCTGTCACTGAAGGGCTTGTGACGCCGGGCCATTTCCAAAGCCACAACGTAGCTAGCTTCTGTCACAGCTGCACTGGATTTAGCCATTTTTGTAAATGTTATCTGCTGTGCAGCATAGTTTTGTTGTTGTTCTTGAAGCTTATTGTTTTGCTCCTCCCCGGTAAATTTGTTATAGTATTTATGATTTTTAACATAGTGACAATTTATATTGAATTCTTTGAGCAGAACGACAAAGTAAGCATTTATCCACTTAGCTTGAAAGCGCCTTTTCTCCTCGCTAACGCAACGTTTTTCCTCAAAGAAACCTGCTCTGGTTCTCAAAGTGCGGCCTGGGGGCCAATGGCTGCCCCCGGCTGCCATTGGCCCCCAGGCCGCACTTTGAGAACCCCTGTTCTAAACTTAAGGAAAGTGTTTGGACTATTTCCAGACTAAATCTGACTTTTTTTTTTTTGGTCTGTTTTAGGATTTTTTTGAGTTGCTGTAAAATGCAGGTCATCGAACAGTTGAGGTTGAGGTTTTGTTCACGATTCTCCTTGTTGCTCTTTGTTCTCCGTGTGAAGAGAAAAGAGTCAAGCTGTTGATTCTTAGCTGCAGCTGAAAGTGTGGTTCCCTCATGAGCTGCAGAACCAACTTATTCTGGAAGATATTTGGTTAGTTGTCTTCTTAATGACTATCAAGTGTTCCTTTGTTCCTGCAGGCCTCCACCCCACATACCCGAGGAACCTGGAGGACGCAGAGCTTCAGCAGATTAAAGAGCAAGAGGAGGAGATCTGCATCAGCCAGGATGAGGAGCAGCCTGGTCTGAAGCAGGAGGCCTTGATGGAGAGTCATTTCTATCAGGAAAACGACTTCAGCGAAGAAGACCTCAACAGTCAGCAGCTCCAAGCTCAGAGCTTTAATGATGGGCAGGATGAAGAAGATCACCAGGAAGCATCAAGCACAGATAGAGAGGCAGGACCTCACAGCAGAGAGGACACAGACGGGAGTCATGTGGGAGATAGACGGTGTCATTCCGACTTAGAGAACGTGTCAGAAGTGAACTGCCATGGCGAAAAACCCTTCAACAAAAGGACTCTTGCAAAGAAACGTCAAAGAAGCCAAAATGTTCGCAGACATTCTTGTAAAGAGTGCGGCAAGACCTTTAAAACTGCTCACTGCTTGACGTACCACAGGAGAACCCACACGGGAGAGAAGCCCTTCTGCTGCAACGTGTGCGCTAAAAGCTTTCACCTGAGCTCCTCCCTGAAGAACCACATGATGATTCACACGGGGGCCCGGCCCTTCTCCTGTACAGAATGTGGGAAACGTTTCAGTAGAACCTCCACTCTCAAAACCCACATGGTGACCCACACCGGAGCGCGGCCCTTCTCCTGCCAACAATGTGGAAAACGCTTCAGCCGGGCCTCCACTCTCAAGAGTCACATGATCTCTCACACCGGGGCCAAACCGTTCTTTTGCGCGCTGTGTGCTAAAGGTTTCACTCGGAGTTTTCATCTGAAGTGTCACATGAGAACTCACAGGGCAGACGCAGGTTTGTTGTGAAGATGCTGGAGCTTCAGCAAAACACAGGAGAGGTCCCGCAGGGATGGAGGATGACATTAGCACCGTGATGTAAGCAGCAGGTCAGAGATGCCACCGTCAGGGTGGGGCATTGGCTCCACGGACATGATGGTGACGTCTGTCCTCCAGGAGATTGAGCCTCAGAACTTCTGTTAACGTTGTTGCTCACTCTCAATTTTTGGTTTGCCTACAACGACCTTGCATTCTGTAAATCTTTATCATTTTCCCTTTTAAAATACAGATTAAAACTGCTCTGAAGAATTTTTCTTCAACAAAAATATGTATATTATAATTTTGTTTAAATGGTTTTTTAGAATTTATCTGTCTTGTTTTGTTTGGAACTTGAAGGGAACGTCAGCATTTAATTATAGTTTTGCTCTAATGATAATAAATGTCTTTAGAGCACAAGTTTAATTTCTTTAAGATGATTCTGCTTTTGCAGAGTTAGCTCAAAACTACCTTGTGGCTTTGCTTAAATTACAAAGAAAACCCTGTTTTCATTGCGATGTTGGCATCCTGTAGCTACAGCTGTAAACCTGCAAATTACTTGTAATTATTTAGTAAAAGCATCCAGGTTTAGTTTGTCACCCACAACACAGGAAATGTTAACAAACTGGAACGTCTTAAAGGGTAATAAAGAAAAGTTTTTTTTTTTAATAAAGAGACTGTCAACTACATGAATCCTTGACTGTATATAGAATAACTTCTGAATTCTGCTGCAAATCTTTTTGCTAAAAATATTTCTGTTCAAACGCTTTCACTTTAGTCTTATCCTCAGAAACCACATCATGTCTAACATTGGACAGAAGAGGTTCTTTCTATTGCATGCACTAGGGTTTGTGCACAGCTCTCATCTCACAGATCACATGATCACTCCCAATTGGAGTAAAGCCCTTCATGGGCAAAGATTGTGGTAAACAATTCGACCGAATTCTCTACAACCCTGAAGCTGTGGGGTAAGGTTCAACGAGGAAAATGCAGTAATCGCTGTTTAAGGCAGGCCTAACAATTAGTTTACAGTCAGGTTATGGAACCTTTTGGGAACATCAAGGAAGCTAGTCCATATTTAATATAAAACGGCCCAACTTCATTTGTCATAACGATTCAGAACTGTTTGAGTCACATTGGTCACAACGCCATCAGAAGGTAATCATGAGCTGCGTTTCCATTACATGTGCAAAACTTATAATTCTGGAGATGTTGAAAAAACAATTTGGCAATTACCCCTTGTGCTATCTTAGATGACCCCACCCTTACATTGACGTGTTCTCCCTACCATGATAAAGGTGGAAAGATTTCATGTAATCCATGGACACCAGCCAAGATCACAAATCATTGAAGAAAAAAGGTTCAGAGCACTGTCTAGTGGGTCTAGATGACCCAACTCCCAATGCTAAAGTGCCTAGGATAGCACAAGGGTTACACTGTTTCCTTTAAGTAATAATTATGTGAATAAACACAAACCAACTCACACGACGAGTCATTAAAAACACAGTGACGGATGTGAACTTTGTACTTTGACTGCAGATCCATTCAAATTTTTGCCACGGCACTAGCTCTCGTCATCTTCTATCAAAGGAGACGCCGGCGTCTTCCTCATGCCATGAAATGAGCTCCTTACACGTGGAAGTGGCTACGAAGAAGCCATTTTGGGGAATGGTGATTGGTGAATTTACAGAAGAGCCGAGGAACCAACAATTCCACACGACGCGCTCCACTTTTGATGACCTGTGTGACGCTTTGGGACCTCTGGTGGCGCCCGGTGTGCAGTGCCCAAGGCAGCCGGTTCCTACCAAGAAGCGCATCGCCATCTGGTTGTTGGTCACATGATTTCAAACTGTTAAAAAAAGTGATTCCATTGCAGTATTGTTAAATATGTCAATTTGAATACGCCACAAAAACCACCTCCTTCAAGTGCAAAAACTTTTTTTCAATAAATGGGAGTATATTGTCGTGTTTCCATTAGGAAATTTTATTATTGCAAATCCAATTTGTAAAATTTCATAGTCAACGGAAACGCAGCTACTACAAATGTCACACAAGCTGATTACATAATTATGGCCCGCAGCAGTCACAGACTGCAAGGACCATATTGTAACTGCTACGATATTTGAGCTCAAATTTGACCCCTGCCACATACCCGAAAACTCACCGAAATTGGCACACACCTGGGATAAATTGAAAATGAATTTTCGGCAAAGAGAACATCACCCCCCCAAAGACGTTGACATCACGGCGAGCGTTCCCGTTAAAAAAATTAATGGGCCAAAAATTGCTTTTGGGGCCAAAAAAAATATTTCGAAGTACAGGTACGAAACCAAAATACACATGTTGGAGATATCATAAAGAAGTTTTGAAATGATTATGGGATGGCCACACGACCTACGGCCTGGTGGCCATTTTGTGGCGAACTCTAACAATTGGAGATTTTCGTGTTTTTTGACAATATAGGAAAACTATACTTTTATTTTAGCGATTTTCACGAAATTGGATGCACATGCCAACAGCATAATTCTACAATAACCAAAGAAGTTTTGTTAAACTTTGACCTTGGGAAGAGGTGGCCATCTTGAAATTAAAAAAAAAAACACCTTTAGTAACGTATACAAACGAAAACTCGTCCTAGGGATTTTTATCGATCTTTTTGAAACTTCTCGGGCATCAATGGCAAGCTTCCATTTTGCTTTTTTTTTCGTTTTTACACAATATGGAAAAAGGAACTTTTTTTCGAGCGATTTTGACGAAATCTGACTTGCATGTGCCTAGCGTAAGTCTACAATCACCTCTGGAGTTTCATCGACCTTTGACCTCGGGAAAAGGCAGCCATCTTGAATTTTCTATAAAAAAAAAACCTTTACCACTAGATTCAAACGTAAACTTGTCGTTGGAATTTTCATCGATCGTCTCGAAACTTTGTGGGCATCAATGGCAAGCTACTGTGGAAAAAATGTTGGAATTAGAAGTTGAAGATTTTGAACGGCGTGCGCGTGGCAAGCTAGCGAAGTGGCGCACTGTTATAACTCCCATGCATTTCAATACAATACAGTGAAAATTGAATGCATGCATTCATGTCTGAAACTGATTACATTGAAAAAGACTGAAATGGAAATTGAAAAAGACTGGAAATGGACATATAAGGAATGTGGGCGTGGTTAGCATAAAACCACTGTTGCTAAGGACAACAAAAAGTTTACTATTTCCGATTCGTCTGAAACTTACATCGATCTGATCTCAGATAAAATCAACAGAAAAGCCGCCATTTTGAAAAAGTGGGTTTTTGATCAACTTATGACATATAGCTCTCACCAATGGAGGAATGTGTTTTTTTGAGCCATTTGATGATGCCGATTGCTATGCTAGAACTTTTAGCCACAATAGCATAGTTAGCATAATTAGCATACGCAGTTCTGACTAGCCTTGATTAAAGGGGGCCGGTGAGGGCGGTGGGGCTGTTGGAGGTCGTGAGGTGGTGCGTAGAGTTGCACTGTAAACCCTAACGAGTTGACAGAACTTAAAAATTCTTTTGTAACAGATTACGCAATAGTTCGTAAGTTATATTATTAAAACTTTTATGTTAACATTTATTAAAATTTCTATTGTCAGTTGGCTTAAATTTGTATTATTTCATTTTTATTAAAAATATTAATATGAAATGTAATCTATACAGAGGTATTGATACTGCCCCACTACAAAATTTTAAAAGCTAACATTGATAAAAACCAACAAACGTGAAAGCCACACAATAGTGATTGCTTAATACACTTTTTTAATTGCTCTTTTAAAAAAGAAAAGCACAAATATCAAGAGGATGAAGAAACAATCAGTGCAACAAAACTGCATTATGAGAGTGCCACACAACATATTGACAGAAAGTGTTGGTTTTGTATTGTACGGCAGAAAAGCAAATGATCACAACAAAACACATTAGTTACATAACACTTAAACCAACAAATAGTCCATTCTGGAAGGCTCACTCAACGAAGTATTCTTCAGCGTCAATAAATGTCCTTTCTGTGGTTTGCCGTTCTCAAGGCTCATGACAGCGTTCTGAATAAATGTGAAGGCAAGTTCAAGTTTTTTGGGGTGCTGTAGGTCCAGAGCATAGATGTCCCCGAAGAGTAGAAGAGATTAGTCAGCCAGATCTGTGGGACCACTGACGACAGCATCGGGAGCGTCCCCACGACAACTGAGAGGAGAGCCACAGCAGTGTCTGTGAGGTCTGGTATTCTGGAAAATACAAAACAAAAAACACAGACAAGTTCAGACCCTCAAAGATATTTATCACACTAATGTCCAAAACGGACATTCCTGCCATCTGTCAATGTGAATCTTTTCATGCTAACATTCTGTTAGCTTTTAAGCAACTGGCTGTGATGCTTTAAGGACCAACTCCAATTAAAATTGTGTTTTTAAAAAGTTCTTTAGCATTTTTCTGAAAATGGAGGACATTTATAAAATAATTTAAGACTAAAGCTTCATTTTTCTTTATTCAAATAATGATGGATCTGGAGCAGAAAAGGTAAACGAAAAGGTTCCCGTTCCCTCCAATCAGGAGTTTGCCTTTCATCTTCCGTCTCATTTTTAAAACCATTTAAAAATATCACTCAGTTTACAAACTACAAACAATTGCCTATTTATTATGACACTATAAAATCTCAATCAATATTAAAGGATTAGAGAAAAGCATTGACAGGGAGTCATGTGCTCTTACAGTACAGGTCTTGAAGAAGTTGGAGGCATCTTCATGCAGATAAACAGGAAGTGCAAGGATTACAAGTGCCCATCTCATGTTCACATCACGCTGGTCCTAAAAGAATAAAAAGAAATATACATTACCATTGAAGCAAATGCAGAGCAAACACTTCCAATACTTACTTTAAGAAATAATAAAATGATACCTTTTCTAGATGTCTATTTCTAGTAAGAGGACAATGTAGTGTTTATGGCATAAACTTCAGGTCAAAGACCCAAAGTCATTTTTAAGGCAAGTTACACCATGGCGTCTTACAGCTGTTTACAAATGATTTGTTATCCGTTTTTGAATTATGCACATTAGAAATTCACCTGGAGGTCATAAATCCTAACCAAGCTGGCCAGTTCCTGTCTGTTTTGGTGGACTAAGTCTCTTCCAAAGTGTCTCCACATACATGGCAGTGGAAACACTTTGGAATATTGGCTATGTAGTATTGCAGTATTATATGTAGTACTGCATAGTGCTCAAGTAGCAGAACACAACTTGCACCTCCATTCCATTGTGCCACCTTCAGCCTGCAATCTAAATATGTTTGGTTAAATTGTAAATAATTTCAACTCTATTTAGACCTTTGGCTAGTTAAAATGTGCATAAATGTTTCCATGCTGCCGTATAAATCTAATAATGGAAATAATTCAGGATGAATATATTAAATAAGTATAAAACCCACCCACTGACACCTCTTTCCTGGTGAAATGGTGACTTTCTGGTGAAGATTTTTCAATGTTAAAAAAAAATGTTTCAATTATATTCTGATCAAAACATTTATTGCACTACACAAACTATTGCATTTTTTTTAAATAGCTCTAGACAAATAACTGATCAGGAGACAAGTTACCTCGCTGGCCTTGGCGTCTGCCTGGAGGTGAAACACTAAACATTGTAGTTCGGTACCTGAAGACAACACGAGCACGTTGATTAATTTATTTTTACAAAAACCTTTCTTATAATAGAGTTCAGTGATTTAAAAAAGCTTAAAGCTGCATTCAAAACCCAATGCTTCCATGTAGCAACCAGGCTTAAAACTTTTGGCGGTAGCTCCTCCCACACAACCGTTAGAGACTTTGAGTGACATTTTTGGACATGTGTCCAGCAGCAAACTTTAGCCACAAACCTCCAATGCAAATTTCACACGCAGATCACGTTTAGTGTGATTGCAGCATAACAGATCATTTTTACCTCTGAAAAAAACTCTCCGTCGTAACTTACGGGTGGAAATGCATTTTGGGTTTGGCTCGCCATACGTCTGCTACAACGAACTAATGAACATTTGTCACATTAAGTTCTATAACGATCGTAACACACCTATGTTTAAACAACAGTAAACCACAGTTACGCTAGTATATGAGCATTTTAAAGCATTTCATTCAAAGTAAACCGTGAACGATACTTACCAAATTAAATCAGGGCTGAAGACAAGACGGCGCCACTGACGAAAACATCAGTGATGAGGTGGATTGGGAAAAAAACAACGTTGGGGCATCTTGAAGCGGGACGAAATCACAACCCATTGCAGAAAAATAAAATATTCGACTTTCAATTTCAAACATCGCATACTCGCATTCGGAAAATCCAACATGGCCACCTGAGCTAACGTTGAGAAAACGAAAGACCCTCCCGCCAGTACGTGATGACGTCATGACGCTACTTAAAATTTTTGAGTACTATATACAAATATGCTTTAAAATATTGAGCACTGTTAAGTTAAATGTGAAAAAATGTTGATAGAGCTTAATAATTTATAGTTGAATCAACTAAAAAATGACATTTAAGTTGTGTAAGGGTTTACAGTGTGGGCGTGGAAGGCGGGTTGCGTCTGCGGGCCATTCAACGCCGCTTGCGGCTTTATTTGTGATTGCAACTTTACGCCTGTAGTACAATCGCATGCATATTGCGCCATTTAACCTATACATATTTGAAGTGACTAGAAGATGCAAAGGCAGAGCAGACTTGATTTAAAAAAATTGCCGTTTCCACATCCCAGGATTTCACACAGACGAGACCGTTATTACTGCATTCTATATACAAGAGGGGTGAACATTATTTCATTCTGATTATATGAATTTGCTTTGTCTCACTCCCTTTCAAGCAGTAGCTTGAAATATTTTAATTCCAAAATTACTCTCAGAGTGTGTTCTCAGGATTGACAGAAAATCTTAGCTCTAGAATTGTCTTAATGGGTGTGATCCAACAACGCCCAAGCTTGTTCCTTCCTTCCCTCTGCAGTTACTGTGAGTTTATCAACATGAAGAGTCAGCAGCATGTGAGGCTGCCACACAGTGACGGCGTATGAGTGTATTTTAGTAGCCTAAAGACTCAGTCAACGGGAGAATGGGTGTTCTCTGCGCCTTGACCACCTTCCCTGTTAGGAATAACAGCTGCCAAACCAACTGTTGATTTTACAGCATTGTTACAGCATTATTTGCTGAGCTTGTTAAAAGATATTTTAATGCAAAAAACATTTCATTTGTACGTTTTTTCTAGTTTTATCTTTCTTTTTTTGTCTTATGAAGGTATTTCTCTAATGAATTTCATTGTTTACATTTTGATGATAATAAACGTCTTTAGAACAATTCAAAATTAGTTGTATTTGTTTTGGGCAGATCTGCCTTTTACAAAACATATGTTTGCTCTCTTAAAATTCTATTGTTTCTCATATATTTTACCATCTGTTGTTTAAGTGCTGTTAGCTGTAGTTCAGATCTATGGAGCCCCAAATTGTTCATAATCGAACAAATGTATGTGACCTTGTACAATCACACAATCAACCAATAAATCTTTCATAAATATATATCAAAAGAATTCTGGAAAAATTGAATTGAAATTGCAAAAAACCTGCAGACAGATTTTAAAGTAGCGATATTATTAAATATATTTCATTTTGCTTTAACAACCTGTTTATTATTTTAAAACAGCATTTTAAAATATTAATTTTTAATCATCCATCCATCTATCTTTCTTCGCTTATCTGGGACCGGGTTCACGGGGGCAGCAGTCTAGGCAGAGATTCCCAGACTTCCCTCTCCCCAGCCACTTCCTCCAGCTCCTCTGGGGGGACCCCGAGACGTTCCCAGGCCAGCCGAGAGACAGTGTCTCTCCAGCGTGTCCTGTGTCTTCCCCGGGGCCACCGCCCCATTTAGACATGCTCAGAACACCTCCCCAGGGTGGCGTCCAGGAGGCATCTGGACTAGATGCCCGAGCCAGCTCATCTGGTTCTCTCGATGTGGAGGAGAAGCGGTTCTACTACAAGCTCTCTGCGGGTGACCGAGCTTCTCACCCTATCTCTAAGGGAGCACCCAGCCACCCTATGGAGGAAGCTCTCAGTCACTTTATTCGGGACCTCGTTCTTTTGGTCATGACCCAGAGCTATTGACCATAGGTGACCGCAAAAATTGTGTGTAAACATGTCAGATGTGCAAGGGGTAGCAATGAGGTAGAGTCTTAACGCTCTGGACAGAGTAAGTGGACAGAAGTATAGATTTTTATCTGTGCATTTTGGCCCAATGATTTTCAGAGCTGTCTCTACGGCTCTTACAACCTTATCCGCATGGCCGGCCCTCCCTATACGCGAATTACGCAGCCGCGTAGGGCCCCCGTCACCAGCAGGGCCCCGAAGTGGCGACAAAAATTAAATTAAAAAAGACCCAAATCTGGCAACCCATTTCATAGAACTTCCTTACCAACGTGTGCTCTGAATGTTGTGCAAAAGAAAGTTGCCTGCTCTTTAATTA
Organism: Oryzias sinensis; assembly: GCA_037389245.1. Classification (NCBI taxonomy): domain Eukaryota; kingdom Metazoa; phylum Chordata; class Actinopteri; order Beloniformes; family Adrianichthyidae; genus Oryzias; species Oryzias sinensis. The sequence goes on from CM074507.1 coordinate 11,211,955, forward strand.
TCCCCCCTGTCAGCACACATGAACCAATCTGGCAACCCAAATAATGACGTTACACCATTTAGCAGCGATTGGTCAACATAATTGCATCTTTTTTTTTTTTTATTGAAATATAATCAATACAAAACTCTCGCAGACACTACACACAAAGATGCAAGGCACAAAGGTTAAAAAAAAAAAAAAAGGGCAATCAACAATCTGGACCCTAGATTTGCAACCATTCTGTAGCAGAGTTACAAATGTCATCAATGAAAGGATTTGAGTTGTGAATACATTTCAAAGAGGAGAAATACAATTTGACTTCATTTTGAAAACACAGGAGGTTCGGCAGATCTTTTTTCCACTTTTTCTTATGGATATGATATTTTCCCAAAAGCAGGAGGATGTTCACTAAGTTTGTTAACTCTTTTGGCAACTTACTGTTATAAAACAAAATATCTTTTTCTGTGAATTGTATGTTGTTAATTTTTTGCCTAAGCCAATTATGAAAATCTTGCCAGAATCTTTGGATCACTGGACATGAAAAAAACAGGTGTTGGGTTGTTTCTGGGGCTACATGACAGAAATCACACTGATCAACCTCAAAGCCAAATCTGCTTCTCAATGTCTCTGCCGATGGGTAATAATTGTTTATAATTTTGAACTGCATTTCTTTTATTTTGGGGGCCACTGGCCATTTTATGAATTTCCAAAGTTGAGCACCAGATGTAACAGGTGTCTCAGTTATTTTATATTTCACTTTTCTATTAAAGTCATGATATAATTTACCTTTAAAGGATTTGTTTAGGTATTTATTATCACATTTTTTTTCATTAAGTTTTATTAACATAATTGCATCTGAGCCTGGCACGGTGTGCATTTACAAGTGCATTTTGTTTCAATAAAGTTGGGGGGAAGAAAAAAAACAGCACATTTTGTCACATTGATCAGAGCGACAACAAGAAAACGTCATGCTTCAGACTTTATCCATCAGGAGCGAAAAAAAGATAAATAACTTCAACATCAATCACAAGGTAAGTTTGGAGGATGTTGGGGCTTTATTTTTTCATTATCCAGCATTTCTGTGCAGCTGCGTAATTTACGTAAAATACTAAGCGATCTGAGGTGAAGTTTGCACATAAACGACCCCGTTTGTCGTAATTAAATTTCCCATGGAAAACTCGAAAATAATTTTCATACCCAAGTTTCCAAGATGAGGTCGGACATGACCTTCTAAAACGGCGGAGAGTAGACAAGAGTAAATAATGACAACTATATGATGGCTGAAAAATGTTTTAACTCACGTTATCGTTTTGTTTCATTGTTTTGCTAACACATATTAAGTGCGTTCTGCATTTTCCGGTTTATTAGCATAAAAACTACTGTTTATCTGTTATAGACAGTCAGGTAGTCTGAGTTTTACAACAATGAGTGTGTCTTAAAATCTTGCATTGGCATGAAATATGGAGAATAAAAACTACCAAATACAAACAGGAAATAAAGGTTCTCATTTATAATTGACAAACAAAATAAATGTACTAATTTTAAAGTTATGAACATACAAAATAAAACAAAAAGAAGTGTATAAAAGGCTTATATTTCCACATTTTTTACATTTATTTCTTATTTGTATTTTGCAGTTTTGATTCTACATAATGATGATGTTTTGCACAGTTCAGTCTCAGCCGACAGTTTCTTCTGCTCTCAAAAAGCATCAAAAGTATTGGAGGTGGTGCAGCGTCCACATCCGAAGATGTTCCTGACTTCACTGAAGATTTCATCTCAGGTAATTTTAAAAGCATGTAAAGTAATAAAAAAACAGTGTCTGCATAAACCCTTTTTTCATAAACAGCAGCTGAAGAGTATGGAGCTCCAAACTGTTCATAATTAAATTAATGAAATATGACCTTATGCAAATATACAATCAAACAATAAATCTCTCATAAATACATAAAAAGATCATGAAATTGTGAAAAACCTGCACACAGATTTTAAACGAGCCAATATATTATTAGTATTCTGCTGTAGTTATTGTATTAGCTTTATGAGTGATTATTGTATAATAATAATTCTTGTTTTTTAGCTGCAGAAGAAACTGCTGTCACCACATCTACTGTTGAAAGGGAAGCATTTTACTGTTTGACTTTTCACTGTTAGCTTTTATTGAAGTTCTGTATCTTATGTTCCAGAGGCTCCAATAGAGGCGTGTATGGAAGAGGAACCTACTGGATCCAAAATTCCACCTACCGGTACCTCAAATCCAGTTGGTCCAGCTGAATGACCAACCACACTCTCTGATCCAGTAAGAATGGATTTGGTGCAGAGAGGTCCTTTTCAGACTGAGAGAGACTTTGACTTTCCAAAATCCCCTCATTGAGCTGTTGTTTTCTTTATGTTGGATTGTTTTATCGTTATTTGATTTGCTATTAAGTTGCTGTTTTTAATAAGTTGGAGTTTTGTGAATGTCATTTGTTGAGTGCCTAATGTTACATTAATAAATATATATCTATATATCTATTTACATTTGTCATTCTTTTTTTTCTTTGCATTTAAAATTTGTTTGGCACCACTAAATGTGCATTCAACATGCAGGCAACATACTGTATTCAATTCTTTGGCAGCAACAATATTTCACAAATGTATTAATAGAGATATCTCATTTATATTACAACAACAGTTGCGTTTTTTTGGTGCTGCTGATCAGTTAGAGGGCCCACAAATTAAATTTCGCTTAGGGCCCCCAAAAGACCAGGGCCGGCCCTGCTTATCCGCGACTGTGCAGCTGCCAAACCAAATAATTGCAGTATGTGAGCAGGCTCTGGATGGATGACTGGTAGAAGGTGAGCAGCAGGTTGGTGCTGATGTTGTTCTTCCTGAGGACCCACAGGAAGTGCAGACACTGCTGAGCCTTTTTCATGATGGCTGTGGTGTTTGCTGTCCAGGAGAGGTCGGCAGAGATGATGATGCAGAGGAACCTAAAGGTGTGGACCCTCTCCACATGCTCCCTATTAATATGGAGGACGGCTGGGTCGGCACGATGCTTCCTGAAGTCAACGATGATCTCCCTGGCTGTGCTGGTGTTCAGGGTGAGGTTGTTCTTTGTGGACCAGGTTGTCAGCTTCAGGACCTCGTCTCTATAGGCAGACTCATCCCCTGGGGGGATTAGTCCAACTACCGTGGTGTCGTCAGCAAACTTGACGATGCCGTTGTTGCTGTGGGCTGGACTGCAGACGTGTGTAAAGGCAGTACAGCAGGGGGTTTAGCACACAGCCCTGTGGGGCGCCGATGCTCAGTGTGCGGGTGGAGGAGAGGTGGGGGCCGAGTCTCAAAGTCTGCTAATCCAATTGCATGTGTGTGTGTGGAAGGGGGGGGGGGGCAAGTGTAAGCCGTTTGTCGCAGAGTCTGTCCAGGATTATTGTGTTGAAGGCAGACCTGTAATCCACAAAGAGCATCCGGACGTAGCTCTGCTGCTGCTCCAGGTGGTTCAGCACGGAGTGGAGGTGTGCTGGGGCCGGTGGGGGTTGGGGGTGGGGCTGGGGTGAAGGGGTGGTGTTGGGTGGATTCATAGTGAGCAAAGAAGCACTAAAGCTCCTCTGCCCTAGTAGCATCTGGAGCTACTGTGGACACATCATAGCCTCTGAAGTTGGTGATGTCTTGGATGGCCCGCCAAACTTCTTGTGGATTGTTGCTGGAAATGTGAGCCTCCATGCGCATCCTGTGGTCTGCCTTGGCTGCTTTGATTCCTCTCTTCAAGTCAGCTTGGGCAGCACTGTATAGTGCTCCGTTCCCTGACCTGAAGGCAGCGTCTCGAGCTTTGAGGAGAGAGGGGACTTGGGTGGTCATCCGAGGTTTGTGGTTTGGGAAAACCCATGATGGTTTTGTCCTCAGTCACATTTCATTCATTTCAATTTTAAAATGTTGTTTTAAAATAATAAACAGGTTTTTAAAGCATGGATTTATTTTCACCTTGTGAATGCTTTGTTGCATTCCTGTTTCCTTTTTCCACCATATTTGGACGTCCATAACTCTTTAACCCCTTTTACTATCAAAATGCTCAGCTCTTTCAGATTACTGCTCGAATGTTTCAACTTTCTAATTCTTAAACTCTTCAAATTATTCAACCTATTCTGTTTTCTTAATATGGGTGGCGAATGCTTCAAATCCCCCATATTCAACTAAAAACTGAGCTCTATAAAATGGAAAATCTTAAGAATTCATTAAGCCAGAAAAGCTATTCAACTTTTAAACAACCCTGCAGTCATTGAGCTATTCAACTTGTATTTTTATTTTAAAACACCTTGTGGTCTTTTACTCAATCACTCAAATTTTATGGATATTTTAGATCATTTCTAAATTTTTAATGGAAGTCAAACCAGCAGAATATTCTGGAGCTTGAGTGGTGACATCATCGCTTGGAGTGTAGAGAGGAGATTTCTGAAGATGCATTTTTTCCCCGATAAACTGCTCTGGAGCCCCATATCTGAGACAAACTTTGCTTGACACTCCTAACTGGCTGCTATAAATTAAAAAACATTTTTACATTTTAATCTTGTCTCTAACGTATGATTGTAAGAACAAACATTACTCTAATGATATTAAACCACGACACATTGTGGCCCAAAGGGTTGGGATTTTTAAAAAACCAAAATAGTTTTTGGTTAAATACACGTAAACATTTATTTGAAAGGAGTAACATTTTCCCCGAGCCATTAGCTTGAATAGGATTCTTAACTCAGCAGAGGAGATCTTCGCAAAAAGACTTTACGCTTGGAACAAGGAAAATATACATTACTGGATTCTTTAACTTCTGAGTTTTATAAAAGTGAAAGGATTTTTATTGTTGCGGCTAAACAGCGTTGAGGGCCGCCGTGAGCTAAGCTGCGGCTGCTTTGTCCGACGCGCGTTCCAATGAAAAGTCCCAAACGTCTGCCTGGCTGCGAAGTATTTATTTTCTTCTGCAGGTTTCCAATCAATACAGTCCAAACGATTGATAAATTAAATATTCCAGCAGTGACAACAGGCTTCCAAACCCACTCAAGTGACGCGGTCAAGTAACGCGGTCAACAAATTATGTGAACACCGCGGCTCACCCCACTTCCTCATCCATTCACATGCCTCACCGCGAGTAAGTGAGCACCTTTCAAACTTCGTGCCACACACGCCCCCAGTGACACACCCACAACCTGGCTGATGACGCAGCGCTTCACCTGTGCCACCTTCAGTTGGCTCATACATTCCGGCCCCTAATTATTAAACATAGTAATTACCTACTCAATGTGTAGGAGACAAAACTATCAAGGCATTAAAACACCAACCCACCATGTGAGCTTTACCCAACCCAAGTGATCATTCAAACCAGTCCAACAGTAAGAGTCAATGTTAACTAGAAAGTCTTCTTCAGATCTTCATGGCTCCTCAGCTTCCTGTAGAAGGCACACTTTGGTAATAGGTCTATTCAGACAACTAGTCTTAGTCTTAATGCGAACTTGTCGCACAAGTCCTCTCCTGTCAGGAACGGTCTCCACAACTCGACCAGTCAGCCATGAATTGCGAGGTGCAGAATCATCCAAGATGATGACGATATCCCCAGGAACAAGATTTCTCCGGACGCTCTGCCATTTTTGCAGTTCTTGAAGCTGAGGTAGGTACTCCTTCAACCAGCGTTTCCAAAAAAGATCTGCCATGTACTGGACTTATCTCCATCGTCGACGAGCGTAAACTTCTTCCTGAGAAAACACTCCTGGTGGCAATAGGGGTTTAGATTTTAGGAGAAGTAGATGGTTTGGAGTCAAGGCTTCTAAGTCGTTAACATCAGTGGAGGCTTTGGTTATGGGGCGACTGTTAATGATGGCTTCGGCTTCGCATAAGAAGGTATGAAGACCTTCCTCATCCAAACTCTGGGTCTTTAAGACAGAGTTCATAACCATCAGCACTGATTTGATCAGACGTTCCCACACTCCACCATGATGTGATTCAGTGGGGGGATTAAAAATCCACTTGATTCCCTTCTGAAGTAGGGTGTTGCTGATTCGAGAATGATTCCATCTTCTTACTCCTTCTCTTAACTCGCGTTCAGCCCCAACAAAATTGGTTCCATTATCTGAATGCAGCTCCAACACTTGCCGTTTACAGTCATGCTGCAACAAATAAGTCACTGTTCCAAAACCTTCCTCGGTTGCATCACTGAAGTGGTGAAGCTGAGCGCTCATAGTATTGTCAAAATTTGGAGGTTTAAGGCACCGGGTGACTTCAAAACTTTGAAGTTGATGAAGTCCATCCAACCATTTTTTCCACTCCTGCACGATATCCTGTGGCAAAGGATCGTCCCAACCAACTCGTCTTCTGCTCATGATCTGAAGGAGTTGCTTTGCGGTCAGCACAAATGGCGCAAGAAAACCCAGGGGATCATAGATAGAGCTTACGACCGATAAAACTCCTCTTCTTGTCAGAGGTTTGTCTTTCAACATGATGTTGAATCTGAACAGATCTGACTCAACACTCCACAGCACACCCAATGCACGCTCTACTGGTAAATTGTCTCTGTTCAGGTCTATGTTCTTCACCTCTTTGGATCTTTCATGCTGTGGTATAGCATTTATGACATTACGGCGATTGCTTATCCACTTCAGAAGCTGAAAGCCTCCCTTTTTGCACAGTGCACGTAAACCATGATATAACATAACAGCTTCCTTTTCACAACTCGCAGACACCAAACAGTCATCCACGTAAAAGTTATGAAGCACAGTGTTGCTCACATTTGAGGTGAACAAATGCTGATCTTCTGTACATTTCCTCAGCGCAAAACTGGAACAGTTTGGAGAAGATGTTGCGCCAAATAGGTGTACAACCATTCTGTACTCCACCAGCTCTTGTGTATGGTCTCCATTTGTCCACCAGAGAAATCTCAACAGATCAGAATCAGAATGGGGTACTCTAACTTGATGAAACATAGCTTCTATGTCTGCCATAAGGACAACAGGCTCCTTTCTGAATCGAGTGAGGACACCAACCAATGAATTGGTGAGATTAGGGCCCTGTAAAAGCTGAGCATTCAGAGAAACTCCTCGGAAAGTAGCACCACAGTCAAACACCACTCTAATCTTCTTCTTCTGAGGGTGGTAAACTCCATTATGTGGTAAATACCAAACCTTTCCATCACTACGATTAAGCTCTTCAACAGGAACTCTCTCTGCGTAGCCTTTAGAGATTATGTCATTCATGTAACCTGTGTAGTCAGAATGGTATTGTTGGTCTTTAGCAAATCTCTTTTGTAACATCAAAACACGCTGTTCTGCTACCGCCCTATTGTTTGGCATCTTCACATCAATCTGTCTCAGAGGTAGTCCAATGACATAGTGGTTGTCTTTCAGCTTGATGGATTTTGAAACCATCTCCATGAAACGATGATCTTCCCTTGACCATCCAAGCTCCTCATCTTGAGAACATTCAGGGAAATCCATTTTCATCTGCTGTTGCCACAGATCATCAAGTCTAGACACAGATATTCTGTTCACAGTGACACTTAACTGTTTATTTCTTCTTTCTCCACCAACTTCAACTCTTAGAGGTCCATTTACTGTCCAGCCAAGGATTGTTTTAACTGCATATGGACCACCATCTTCGCTTCGGATGACATGCCATGGTTCTAGCGCTTTAGGGACATTTGCACCAATAAGCAAATCAATTCCCGAATTGATTTCTGTGATTCTTAAGTCTGCCAGATGTGGCCATTTTAGCAGATCGTCTTGATGGGGAATATTATCACGATGTACAGGCATGCAACTCTGTGTGTACAATTCGGGTAATTTACAAAACATATCTTCATCCAATCCAGCTATCTCCAAGTCTGAAACTATGTAACTCCCAACCATCTTCTCCTGACCCATTGTTCTTAAAAGGATGTTGGTTCTTCTCCCACTTAGCTTTAGTTTCCTCATGAGTTCATCAGTGCAAAACGATGCAGAGCTACCAGGGTCTAAGAAGGCGTATGTTATTATTATTTGTTGGCTCTTTTTGGATTTAACTCGAACTGGTACAATCGGTAGAGTACAATCATGTTCACCGGCCCCAGTTAAACCACTAGATTGGACAGAAAGTGAAGCCATCGCACATGCACTCTCAGCGTTCTCCTTCCTCTGAATTGGACCAGTTTCCTTTTCTTTAGGAAAGATGTGCAGCATTGTGGGATGCTTCAAATCACACACTTTACATTCCAGCCTTCTCCTGCAGTCTTTACTCATGTGCCCAATGCACAGACAACCAAAACACAGACCCTTTTCTTTTAAAAAGGTCATTTTCTCCACATGTGTTCTCTTTTCCAATAGAGGGCACAAATCCAAATAATGTCCTGATCCACAGAAAAGACAGCTTTTAACAACAGGTAAGTCTTTCTCTCTCTCCATTCTAGGTTCTACCTTCCTTTTTGTAGCACCAACTGTGGTAGCAAAACTGCTTCCTTTGAACTTTGAACATGGCTGTGGCTTGGAAGCTCTAACAACCTTCCTTGGAGTAGATAAGTCTTGAATATCACCAAACAGTGGGTCACTTTCAATTTTCACCTGCTTCTCAATAAACTGAACAATATCAAGAAGGTTGACTCTTCTGTGAAACCTTTCCTGTATGTCACAAACAATGTGTCTCCATTTATCCTTCAACTTATATGGTAATTTCCTGATAATAGCTTGCATATTGCCAGGAACATCCAACTCGTGCATGAATTCAGTGTCTTCCATAACATTACAGCATTCTCTGAGTAGAAAACTGTATGCTTGTAAAGCTTTTACATCTTCAGATTTTATAGCAGGCCATGAAAAAACTTTATCCATATATGCAGAAATTATCTTGATTGAGCAGCCAAAATGTTCTTGAAGTAGTAACTTTGCTTTAACATATCCAGAATCACTGGGCATTTGGATACAACTTCTTACTAGCTCTTGAGGTTGACCTCTAGTGTACTGTTCTAAAAAATACAAACAATCCTTGGCACTGTTTGTTTTAGCTTCAATGCTGTCTTCAAATGCGCTAATGAAAGACTTGTAATGAAGAGGATCACCATCAAATACGGGAATTTCTCTTTTTGGGAGTGAAAATACAGACTGTTGATGAACCAACAAAGACGTGTTTTCATTTTGTCTTTCCAACACTGATATTAATTGGTTACTTTCACCAGCTGATGATGGGTTCGTTTCATGTGTTGTTTGAGGGTGAGACTGATTCATAAGCTTCATTTTGTTGAGTCACTGAGTTCATCTGATCTACACCTGTAATTTGAGTCTGAGTATCCACTCGATTTACTTTAGTATTGACGACTGGCTGTGAATGAGGCTGACACACTGTAACACTATTGTGAGATTGTTGTCCAATAATTGTAGGCTCAAATGATTCAGAATAAGGATTTAAGGTTTGCGTTTTCTTTTGTTCTCTTTCAAAATAAGAGTTCATTCCATCAGATCCGTTATGTGAAGCAGCTGTTGCTTGAGAACAAGCTGAGCTCTGCTGGTACACCTTTACTTTAGCCACTGATGCTGCAATTTCAGTCTCCAAACTCAGTTCTTCTTTCCTTTTCCTGAGCTGTTCCTCTTGCTCTTCTAAAGCATGCTTTTGTTTTAACATTTTCTGTCTTGCCATTAATGCAGCAATATCTGCTTCAGCTTTAATGCGTGCTGAAGATGTTGAGGATAGAGATGATCTACTCCTACTTGAGTGGCTTTTGTTTGATCGTCTGCTACCAATGTTGGAAACACTGTCATTTGGCTTCACATCATCAATTGCATCATTGCTGTTCTTTGACCCATAAGAAATGTAAGACTCTGCTGCTTTTTTGACTGAAGATTCAACAAATAACTCAGACTGTTGTGGATGAGAGGTTTCTTCTGTGGTGGAAGCCTTTAGGTCACATGACTGGTCATATACATTTGAAAGCCAACTTCCAACTTCAGCTATAAATGCAGAATTAAATCTATAAATGCTTGAAAACCAGTTATTTTGCAGTTCTTGTTCCTCTAATGGAAGTAGTGGAATGACAGATTCATGAAGCTGATTAACATCTTCCATTAATGTCTTTAAGTTATCAGAGTGAGACTGAACAATCTTAACATTTTCTTGAGTTTGGATAAATTCCTTGAGGTTTCTGATTACAGTTTTAATTTCATTGATCTTTCTTTGACGGTCTTTCTGTAGCTTTTCAATCTTGTTTTCCACAGCTTTAACAGTAAGCTTTGATTGTCTTTTTTCATCTTTATCTTTAACATCAGAGTGTGATATAGATTCGCTTGGCTCCATTTTGTTATTTAAACATGAAGATGAGTTGTCATCACTGTCCGTCTTCAGGCGCATGCATCTGTTGTGTGTGCTTCCATACCTCAGGTCCAACGATTTTATGAATGAACGCCGTACCAAACCATTGATGAATGAACGTAGTGGGCTGCGGCGCTCCAATCACGTCGCACATCCAGTAGTTTCCAGTTCCAAAAACGATCGAATGATCTCCAAAACTCCAGGGTAATAATTCCACCAATCAATGTCTCTGAGAGTCACAATTTGTTGACTTTAATTGTTGCGGCTAAACAGCGTTGAGGGCCGCCGTTAGCTAAGCTGCGGCTGCTTTGTCCGACGCGCGTTCCAATGAAAAGTCCCAAACGTCTGCCTGGCTGCGATGTATTTATTTTCTTCTGCAGGTTTCCAATCAATACAGTCCAAACGATTGATAAATTAAATATTCCAGCAGTGACAACAGGCTTCCAAACCCACTCAAGTGACGCGGTCAAGTAACGCGGTCAACAAATTATGTGAACACCGCAGCTCACCCCACTTCCTCATCCATTCACATGCCTCACCGCGAGTAAGTGAGCACCTTTCAAACTTCGTGCCACACACGCCCCCAGTGACACACCCACAACCTGGCTGATGACGCAGCGCTTCACCTGTGCCACCTTCAGTTGGCTCATACATTTATGATGGGACTAATGGTTTAGAAACAGCATCCAGTTGTTCGGAGAAAAGTGGGTAAATCTGTGGCGCATCCATCTTGGTAATGAGCAGCAGCTTGAATACATGCATACATCTGCATCCCTGGAATCAGTCAGAATGAGAGCCAACAGGCAGGAAGACCCTCACCTGTCTGTCTTCTCTCATTCTGAGCTACTAGAAACAAGAACTGTGAGACTTTTTAAAAGCCTTAAATTGTCTCTAAAACATACAGTGTACCTTGTGTGTGAATTGTGTATGTATGTACTGACTCTGAACAGATTTTATGCACAACATTTAAAAAAAAGTTTTAGCTCAACTTTGGTAAGCTACGATGCTGAACCACTTAATGGACTGTTGGATCAATCCATCAAGCAGTGCAGCTTGATGGATTGATCCATACTGTGCATCAACACAATGAAGTAAAAAAGTGATTGGGTTGGTTTGTATTTTGTGTTACAGCTGAGTAAAGTTACTGTGAATAAAGTTAGGCCTTTCTGTGGTGTTGCTCTCTGCAAAGGCTGCTTGTTGCAGCTAAAAGAGGGAATGACAACACAGTGCTCAAGAAAGACAGATTGAACTTCCTATCAATCCTTCTGACCAATCCCCTGCTCCCCCAATGCCCCTCTAGGCATTCTGGGTAAGTATGATCCAAAAAATAAGGTAACTCCTTTTTGGAAAAAAAAAAATTCTAGAGCTATTCGGGATGAGAAAAGACGTGCATGTAATTCCAAACTTGCCTTTGGACAACTTCAGAGAAGAAAAACTCCTTTTTGGAGAAACATTTCATGAAGTTGCCCAAAGTGAAGTTGCGTAGTCCCACACCTGCTTGTTGCTTCTCTTCCTGGACAAAAAGGAGTAAATCCTTTTCGGAGTACCTTTTCTCTGGAGCCCCTTTAAACCCCTTTAAACCCTCCCATTAATTATTGCGTTTTAAGTTTGTGTTTACTTTTTCTTTTACTTTTTCATTTTTTTCCATCTTAGTATTCCAAGTGAACAAACATTCCTGACAAAAATTTCTCTGGATAAAAACAAACATTTCAGTCAGGAAACATAAACTTTGTACAGAAGAGTTTAAAATAGAGAAAAGAAAGAAAAAACTTAAGAAAAAAGGGTATATATACACTTACAAAAGTTTAATAAGTTATATGTCCAAAACTGTCATATTTACACAGAAAAATGAAGTTATAGTTATTTTGTAGTAAAAGAAAAAAAAGGCTAAACCCACTGACGAAATATCAAAATCGTAGAAAACAAAGAGACTCACGCTAAATCAAAATGTGAATAAATCTGCCAATAATTCTTGTTTAGCGTAAAACTTTTCACTGTACAATTACTACAACCTTACAGTATTCTATAACTACACTCTATCACTGCAAAACCACAGTTGATTCCTTTAGTGTTGTACAGCTTCTTACTGATTTATTTACTATGATGTTTATTAACCACTAAGATGTTGGAAATTGTCCCCTTAATCACACCGGTAGACACATATTATTGAGTTTATCTGTGTTCCACACACTGCATGAAGATCAGATTTAGGTTCAGGAGGCACAAAAAAGGACAGACTTCAAGGCCGTCAGCGAAGGCATTTGGTAAGTCTAGACCCTGAAGGCCGTGTCACACACCCAATATGTACATCTTGCACATTGTCCACAGATGAAAACTGGTCATACGTCACTATACGTGGAAAAAGTGAGAAAAGTTGTGGTCTTTACATGTAATTTTCACAGATGTATCACGAATGAACCCCGTTAAAACCACGGGAGAATTACAATTAAACCACGCAAAGAATACCCAAAGAACACATAAATCAACATGGAACGAGGACCGTGCAAGATAATGGTGCTGTTTTTATGCAGTTCACTAGTAATTTGTGCGTCAATTTACATCATATGAATGTGAAATGTGCGCCTTATACGCAATATAAAAATGATACATCCGTGGTACGTGTGACAAGTCTGTTAGACATACATGGAACAGTCGTGGAAAGACACAAATTTCCGTATGCATCTCGTAAAACTCACACATAATTGTGTAAGATTTACTCATTAATTGTGTATAAACTACGTAAAATTCACATAAACTGCGCAATTTTCAACTCAAATTTTTTTTTTGAACAGCTCAAAACAGAATTCACCTGAAGACCCGTCTGCGAAACCCTCGACGGACATCTGCGGACATCAACGAATGACAAACGTTAGACACTTATGAATTACCTATCCCACGCATGAATCACGAAAGACTGAAATGTCATGCCTGGAAAATATGCAAAATGTATGTAGTGGCTGTATAACACAACCTTGAACAAGCATAACTTTATTGAAGCAGCATTACCTGGACATAAACCACTAACTTCACTGTTTGGTGGCTTGAAGAGTCTCATCATATGATGCACATCATTCCCATTTCTGTGTGTTTCTAAGAATCTGTGACTTCTGGACACAGCAGTCCGCCCCCAGCTCTTTAGACTGAAACATGATTTGAACTCAGCTTTAAAGGAAGCAGAACACTACAGACGAATGATCTTAGTGTTGAAATGAATTTTAGCCCAGCACAGATGTGTGAGCTTTTTAAGGATGCTTACTGCTACCTCTTGATGGCAGTACTGAGTCAAAAATAGAAAGTTCTCTGGTCCAGAGTTTAAGACGTGAAAGTCAGACTGTCAGTCACCCCACTCTCCCATCGCCTAAACTTTTTAACCCTTGAGCTATCCTACAGGATCAAGATGACCATTGACGTGTTTTCCCTACCATGACAAAGGTGGATAAAGGTGGAGAGGATTTCATGTAATCCATGGAAACCAGTGAAGATCACAAATCATTGAAGAAAAAGTTCGGCGCACTGTTTTGTGTGGTCTAGATAACCGAACTCCCAATGTCAAATTGCCTAGGATAGCACAAAGGTTAAACAAGTAGTTCATATGACATTAAACACCTCAATCTAATGAAATACCTATTGACTGGCTACTAGCTGTACAGCAGTGTCAGAGGAAACCATGTCACAGTAGTTCACAAAATTTCATAACAAAGCAGCACATGACCAGCACAGTCTAAAGGGGGACTGATTGACATCACAGCTTGAATAAAATTAAAGTGTGGATTGAACATATAGCCTACAACTAACAGTGTACATGTGTGTTTGTGTGGGAGGAGAGGCAGCTCAGGAATGCCTCAGCAATCTGACCTCGTGAATCAGAACCTGAGGAAGTCTTATAGTGAAACAGAAGAGCGCTGATAATTTACTCACTAAAGATTCCATAGCTGAATATAACCAAAGTTAGGTCGTTTTTAACCCAGCTCTGAGGTCAAAAATTGACTATTTTTTTCTAGGTTCTTTAAACTATAAAAAAACCCCAACAAAAATCACTATGTTGTTTCTTTTGGCTTTTTCCCATCAGGGGTTGCCACAGTGAACGAGTTGCATGGTAAACTTGGCAATGTTTTACGCCGGATGCCCTTCCTGATGCAACCCTCTCAAGGCAACCGGGCTTGGGACCAGCACAGAGGTAGAGAAGGGAACAGGACGGAAGGCGCCGCAAACCAGCATGAGCTAAACCGGCTGCCCCAACAAAAATCACTATAACCCCTAAAAATGTGTATTGCTCCAAAAAGTAACCCAAAGATATATCCCAATGTGAATAACACAAGAATTGGGTTGAAGGCAGAAGTTTTTTAAGAGTGCAGGTGCAATATTTGACCACTGTTTCTAGATTTTAGGATTCTTCATCTTTGTCTTTTACCTGCTACTTTTGGCGAATCATCTGTTTTCTGCATTTTGGGCCGACCACTCTCATGTCTTTCTCCTCTACATCCATGATCCTCCTCTTTCGTCTTCCTCTAGACCTCCTAGCTCCAACCTCAGCATCCAAAATCATCACTGTTCCTCCAAACATCTACCATGACATCCATGATTCTCTTTCTCTGCATGAAACCAAACTGCTCCCAAATGTTCACCTCTGACCTCAATCTAGCTTCCTCTACTCTGTCCCATAATTTCATAGTGATTCATCAGCTTTATTCCTCTGTGGTTTCTCTGAACATTTACCATCTTTTTCAAAGTGGAAGGAAGCAGGATGTTTCTCCTTCGTTCTTCAGACCCCTTCTCAGTTTCCAAGATCTTGTTAAACAGTCAGAAACTCTATCTCACCTGTCCTAAACTGTTCCACACCCCCAACACTATGTTATCAGGACCAACAGTCTTCACCCTCTTCATCCTTTCTCATTCATTCTCACTGATTTTTCTACTACCCGCTCCATAACATCCACCTCTTCTCCTCTGTTCTCTAACATGCTCCTCCTTTATCAGACCTTCAAAGTTCTCCCTCCATCTTTCCACCAAACTTGTAGAACCTGTCAACACGTTTCCATCTCTGTCCTGCATCACTCTGAACATCATTTAGGGTCCCTTCTGCTTTAAAGATCTTAATGTTAGAAATGATGTTGATTTTTTTCCTCTAAGAGAATGATGTTTTTTTAAGTGTGTTTGTGAAACATTTTATTTTTAATAATCTGGAAGAAGTTCTTTCTGACAGAAATTCGTTTCTTTTACCACCCCAACCTCCAGGTTGCAGTCCAGCTGTTGGACAACAACATTTAACATTGTTCTGCTGGACTGAGGTCGTTGTTGTTTGGTCTCCTCCTCTGTGCGCGTCTCCGTCTCTCCGAAGCGCGACTATGTTCGTGTGCACGCTTATATCGGGGGCGCGCACTCCTGTCTGTAGTTAGAGACAGACATGGCGGCGGATCCTCAGCCGGACTGGCTCTCCTGCCTTCCCTCCTGTTGGACTTTTGGGGTGACACGGGACGGACGCATCTTCTTCATCAAGTACATATCACTCGCGCACGCTCTTTGGCGGGCACGCGGCGCTTGGATGGCCGTTGCCCCCCCCCCCACACCCGTCCTCTCTCACCTTCTGTTTTCTTCACCAACAGTGAAGACGCGAAGAGCACGAGCTGGCTGCACCCCGTGACCGGGGAGGCGGTGGTCACGGGCCACAGGAGCACCCCGGGTAAGACGGCTTTGGTTTCTTTTTTCTGATGATGAGCCAGCGTGCGCGTGCAGGGTTCTCTCTGCTGCAGAGAGCCCCCTCCTTCCCGGCTGACCCCCGCGCGCCGCGGTACCCCACCTCCACCTGGACACTCCTCCACGAACTTCCCAAGTTCCGTCACAGATGCGCCTCGCAGGATCATCGGATCCGCGCGGGTTGCTGCAAGCCAGCTTCGACGCGCACGCGCGCAGCGGAAGACTCACGCATGCACGACAAGCTGCTGTTTAATTTGGGGGAGGGGGCCCGATCTGCTGGGGGGTACCAATCAGCTGCAGCGTTGTGGACTGTGTGCGCGCGTCAAGAGTTCCTCGTTCTCATGACCCCCCCCCCCCTCCTATTCCCACAGATCTGCCAACAGGATGGGAGGAAGGATACACCTTCGAGGGGGCTCGCTGCTTCATCAAGTGAGTTTTGTTGAATGTTTGTGTGGGGGTGGGGGCTGGGGGTTATGTCTTGCAGAGGATGCTGGTAATCTGTACCGACTAGGGCCCTACAGTTCCCTTACAGAGTCGCGTGCACTGATTTGTTTGAGGTGTTTTAGTCTGAAGTCCTGTGGTTTGTCTGCGTCAGAGTGGCTGCATGTTTGCATGAAATCAGCCTCTGGTCAAATCTGCATGAAATATGATGAGACCTCACCATAATGGAGACTGTTAGAGAAGCACCTGCATCTCAAAGTAACACCTGTGTTAGGTTAGGGCAGCACCTGTGCATCAGAGCAACATCTGTGTTAGTGCAACACCAACACATTAGAGCAACATCTGTGTTAGTGCAACACCAACACATTAGAGCAACATCTGTGTTTGAGCAGCACTTGTATATCAGAGTAAAACCTGTGCGCCCGACCCGCACCTGTGCGCCCGACCTGCACCTGTGCATTAGAGAGCAACATCTGTGTTAAGGCAACACCTGTATGTCAGAGTAACACCTGTGTAAGGTGAGGCACCTGTGCGTCATAGCAGCACCTTTTTCTCTATTTATCTTCGACTCTCATTGTTGTGCAGCCAGATCATTTGCAGTGAGAAATGGACTCCAGCGCTGTTCTTTTTATTCATAATTTTCATAAGCAGAATTTCCTAAAGAGCCGGTATACGTTTTTCTTTAGGAGTCTCATTCTACGTTCACACTGCCCTTGGCAACGCATGTTCAAGTGACCACTTCCAATAAAAGGTCAATGTGAACGCGCATAAATGCGTGTTTCGGGCTTCCACGTTCAAAATTCTAGCGTTTATGCGCCGTTATGTAGCCTTTATAAGTCAGGTTTTGGACTCAATGTAGAAAACATGCAGCTGTTAAACGCGCATTAAAAGTTGAACCAGTCAATCTCTGACTGATCAGAAATTGGATTTGGTAGTGATGTACAGATGGCATCCTTTTCAATTTCGCAGAAGCCAGCTGTTTGAAAATTGATCATGAAGGAGAGAAGACAAATAATTGTGGTTTATCCCCAGCTGGAGCTCTATGACACCAAGTCTTTCATTTATCAGAATAGAGCATTGAAAGAAAAAGTATGGAGCCAGATTTGCACCGCTTTGACATTTTGCGCCAAGCCTGTTCCAACTGTCAGAAAATGCGCTAGTATTGGGTAGCGGTAGGGCTGCACGATATGAGCAAAACTTGCGATATTAGTGATCAATATTCCGATAACGATATAATTTGCGGTATATAAACAAATAGCGAAACAAACAGAAACATCATTACCATTTCATTGCAACAGGTTAAAAATTATGATCCAAATGACCCTCGTTGACGTAGGAGGAAAACATCTGACATGAAAGGCTCATCTGATTGGTCAACAGCATGAAAGGGTCCGTCCAATTGGTTCAAATGCATAAATGGATTTATTTGATTTGTTAAATGCTTCAAGGTGCATAGGATTGTTTTAGCACATTTAAGGTAACCATTTATTGTGATTTTTGCTGACTTTTGCGATATGGATATTGCACTGCTTGATATTGCGATAACGATAAATTTGCGGTATATTGTTCAGGCCTAGGTAGCGGCAATCCAGTGTTCACACTGTATGCCAAAAGTGGGTTTAAGAATAGCACGTTTTTGGACACGCAACAGATGCCCGGTGTGAACGTAGGGTTAGAGTCCAGATTGCTGTTTGTTGATGATGTTGTCCTTTTGGCTTCTTCCACCCATGACCTCAGTTTGCAGCTGGGATGAGAGTCATGTCCTCTGTTATTGTTTTAGCCAAAAGAATAGATGAAGTCTGAAGAACTGAAGAAGTTTGGACATTTGGTCAGAATCCTACCTGGATGACTTCCTAATCAGGTGTTACGGGAAACTCATTCAGCTCAAGAAATGCTTGAGTAACTAAAAAAGACAAAAAAAAAAACAGCTAAAGTAAAAGTTTTCTGATCTTTTAGAACAATGTCCAGCGTTAACTGACTGATTATCTGAATCAGGTGTGTCCAAAAAAACCAAAGGGTGTGTTGGTGGAGCTTGTTGGCCAACATGTGGTAATGTCACCGGCTTTCCTAACCTGGTAGCAGAGACAGGTCATGAACGTTGGTGGTGGGTGTGTTACCGTTGAATTGCTCTGCTGCCACACGTCATTTTGTCACAGAAGGTATTCCAGAGTGAAAAGGTCTGAGGCCCTCGGTGAGGAGACACTGTCAAAACAAAGATGTGTAACTTCTGCAGTCAACACTGACAAACACAGACGTTGCTGTCCCAGTCCAAGTTTCTGCTGTTGTGAAAGTTCAGCTCTCTGGTGTTACTCACTGGCTCAACAGGCTCTGCTGGTTTCTGTGTGTCTGTGTGTGTTTGTGTGTCTGTGAGTTGCAGTTTTGGTGTTTCAAGCTAACTGCAGATTTGCATTCATATACGTACTGTGGATGATCCCATTCTGCTGCTGCCTGCTGTGTCTGTGGCCATTTTGGGAGCAGAATGTGACACATATAAGAGGCTAATATTGGCTCTCCGTAAATAACCTCTGCACATTGGTATGCGTGCATTGCTTTTTGCATGACACATGCGTTTTGTTGCTGTTCAGAGGGGTGTGTGGCCTGGGGCAGGTGAGGCCTGCAGCTGCACATGCTCAGTAGCGGTGTAGGCTGCAGATCAGGGAGCCTCTTAAGGACTACCAACACGCATTGGGAACGATGCACTCATGATAGAGTTTCATGTGGATTGCTCCTTGGAGGCAGTCTGAGGATCGATAACCGTTGAACTCTGTAGATCTTTAATGAATGGATGGTCACGTGCAGAGTCTTGTAGTGAGATTCTCAAGGCCCACATTGGTCTGCTTACTGCTCAAGTATAATCACTGGATGGAGATCTTCTATTTGCAGATTTTTGAAGCTGTTATTTTATTTTTTAATGATGGGAAGTTTACTTTGTCAGCTGTTTAGCTGCCTTGAGGACCTACAAGTCTTTTTTTTCTTTTCTGTGAGCTTCTGTGACATGCAGGGCGACCCTGGCTGAGTTTATCTGTTCAGATGATGATATGACTTCACGTTGTCAGTGGAGCGCCCCCTGGAGAGCCACAGTTTTCATCTGCTCTCTTGTTTTTGTAGGCTGACATTAGAGGTCTGCAGAAAAACCCTAACAGGTATCAGCAGTTATTTACTACCGTGCTGATGTAGGGTGTATTCAGAATGGACACATTTGGTTCAGGTTCACATTTGGATCCTTGTCTGGGACCAAAAACCACTCTTGGATCCATCTTTTGAGGTGGTCTCTGTTCGTTTCTAATCAGACTGAGCTCCGGTTTGCTCAGTTTCCTCAGTCTAAATAGGCTCAGTGCTCGGAGAGGAACAACTGGACCAAAACGGCCACCGTAGCCGGGCATCGAGACACAGCAACTCATTGAAATGTGGTTGGCTGAATGCAGACTCATTGAAACAACCTTTACAGTTTTTTTTCCTAGTTGTTTTGGTGCATTTCTCCCAGCAGAGTTAAACTTTGCACAACAGTTAGTGCAACTTCCACAACATTTAGTTGTTTGAGTGCAACCTAGTGGCAGGTTCATTTCATCCGTTTTTATCATGTCTGTCAAAATTATCTGTACTTGTACAGGCTGAATAGCCATTGTTTATACAACTAATGATCTTCATTTCATTGACAGTCAAAAGTGCATAGTCAGTGTCTTGTTGTTATTGGATTCTAGTTTTCATAATGCCATACATGGCTGTCTTCACTTTCCATGACATTGGGAAGCTCTTTTAGAGTATTCTGTCACAATGAAACAGGCCTGGATTTAGCCAGGTCCACTATGGGGTGCAAGTGGAATATTAGGGGGGCAAGTCTAGGAGTGCTGAGAGTGTCACATCCCTCCAATGCCCAAATAATGCTTAAAACACCATGCTAACATCGTTCATCAGTTCATCTATCCATATATCTATCTGATCTATTTGCCCCATCACAATTGATGGGACGGCATTTAGGGGGAAGGAAATGTTATGACTGGATTTGTTGCACAGGTGGAATCCTATAGCAGTTCTACACGGGAATTCACTGAGCTCCTGAGAGCGGCTCATTCTTTCACAAATGTCGGTAAAAACCGTCTGCATGCCTGAGTGCTTGATTTTATACACCTGTGGCCAGGCCAAGTAGCAGTGTAGGATACCTGATTCTGATCATTTGGATGGATGAGCCAATACTTTTGCTAATATTGTGTATGTTTACCATTTAAGTGTGTTAAAACAACTTCAACAAAGACATAAACAGACCGTCTCATGCAAACTCTAGATGTTGTTTGTCTGACATTTAAGAAAATATTAAATTAGTATTGATCCGTATCTGTGTCGCTGTATCCTGAGTTCAGTCATGAGGCTGGTTGGAGCACGAGCCAGCTGTTTGGCAGGCACTTCTTGTTTAGATCTGCAGTCCATCGCAGGGTTCTCTTCCTTTTTGGTCTCTTCAGACAAAGATTAGGTTCTATTTGAATTCATTAGGTAGTTTTTGAAAATACAATATACTTTAGTTTACAACTGACGTGTTTTTGGATGGCAGCCCTCTAACAAAAACCTTTCTGACCCTCATGTTTCTGATGAAGGAAAATCACCTCTTAAAAAAACTCTAATCAAAGGTTCTCGGACTGATGATTTCTTCGCATCACCCCGAGAACCTCCAGAGTCTTGAAACAACTTGTTTCTTTGGAGGCCACTTCTGGCTTAGGTTAAAATATGTGGTAAAGAAGAGAAATTTCATTGTTGCTGACTGTGTTGGACTGTTGCTCAGCCTGTTCTCACATTGCCACCATGAAAACCATTTCCTCTGATACTTTGAATTCCTCACAAATGCCTCCTGGGTCTCTTCCATGTCAACGTCTCAGCCTGAGGGACCCTGCTGCACAGCGCCCCCACATCAGCCAATCACCTCACAGGACAAGCCCTGATCAGCCAAACTTGTGCTTTGTCCTAAAGTTTCCATCTGGACTGTGTTTATGTCTTGTAATGATGCAGTAATTCACCCTGCTGTAAACTGCAGGGTGTTTGAAGACCTTCTGTGGCTTTCTCCACTCTGTCTGTTTGGCTGAAGTAAAACATGGAGGCCAGCAAGGCCAAGATCGCACATTTTTGTCACAAACGCAGGTCGACTTCAGAGCTGCTTTGCTTTTTAAAATGAACTTTTACTTTTACTTTTTAAACAAGATTGTGATTCTCAGATGCATTTTCTTTCGTTCTTTGAACAGAAAACACTAATGGGTGGACTTTCATCTCAGCTAGTCTGCATTGATAATCTCTGATGTGTGAAACTGATGCTCAGAACAGAACAGTCATAATGGCTGGTGTTTACTCCGCCCACCTCCACGATGTTCTATAAAAGGGCAAATGGGTGGGACAAAGCAAAGTGAGAGTTTTGTCAGTCCGTCTACTTCCAAAACGCTCCAAACAATATTTGAATAGGTAAACTAATAGCAGTTTTCAAGATTAAAAGTAAAATAATAAAGGTTTTTGTAACCCAACTGCACACATAAATGTATTTTTGGTTTCCAGTTGGACTTTTTAGCACTGAGAGTACAGTTTTGAAACCAGCCTCCAGTGGTTTTTTTGAGGAACTGCTGCTTTGATCATTTTGAATTTGCATCAAATTGTAGAAGCAGGAGATGCACAAACACAACAAAAACCTAAAAGAATTTTGTTGTGTTTTTCCAAACAAAGCACTCAAAGGAAAATTAAATCCACCATTACAGATAACAGAATTTTAAGGAAGAAATTTAGATTTGAAAGTATTTGCAAATGTAGTTTAAATTCTTCTGAAGACAAAACAGTTTAAATATGTCCTATCTTGTTCACTCAGGACGTGCAATAACGCAGTTAAAATATTGCATTAAAATAGCTGTCAGAATTAGTTGGTATAAACATGTCTGCAGAGATGTGTTGCAGATATTTCACCGTACAGAAACGGTGTCTGTGAACATGTGTGTGACTCTCTGTAAGGCACCATTGACCATCTAAAAAAATTGATTGGGTTTCAGCCAACTCGTGTTTAAGAAAACAAAATAAATTAAAACGTTTATGAAAAGTAAAATGCATCTATTGTTGTCCGTGTACCAATCACTAATAGATTACTACCACATAGATTAAAATGTAAGTCAATATTTAGTGGGGTTAAGCTGCAGGGCCCACCAGCTGATGTTCACAAGTGTTTTTTTTTATCAGCTTGGATTTATGTATCACAGCTTGGATTTATGCTTCTATTTGGGGCTGTTTTGATTGACAGCTGAGTGGACCTAACAAAACTCACAACTTAATTAGTCCTACCCAGTTGGCCATACACATATGTAACACTGCTCGTTGAATGAGTTTTCACGAACCATCAGGTCTTCATCTTAAACCTGATGGAGGTCAGGTGAGCCAGTTTAATGCAGTTTTTTCCCCCCCGTGTCATTATTTCAGTGAAGGTGTCAGATCAGTTCAGGGGTCACACTGACAGCAGACTCTTCATTCATGATGAGACCATAATACGATGAAGATCTGTGTCTTTTTGAGGCTGTTTGAGACGGTAAATTTGGCTGCAGCTTGACTGCCCTCGTGCTCTTACAGTTTCCATAGCAACAAATGTTGGGAGGAGCCATGAATTTTTTTCTGTCTTTTTTTTCTTGAACAGAGGTGTGTGCACCAGCTTCAGAAAGTCTTCCTTCACTTTTCAGAGGAAGTTTGGTGCTGGAGGTTCCTGCAGCAGAACCCTAAAGTTGTCTCCTGTAACCCACAACCACACATGTGGCTCTCCTGTCACCGGTGGGACAGCGGATGTCCTTCAGCAAAGTGTACAGTTTGCTGAAAGACATCCGCTGTTTATTTATGTTTTAAAAACATAACTGTGCAGACAGTTCATGAATAGTGAATGAACTAAATAGCATTCATGACCCCACCCCCCACCCCCCAGAGTACAATCACGGCGTGATCTGTTGGCTGTTCTTTGGAGTCCATGAACTTAGCTTTGTTGTGAGCAGCAGTTTACAGGTGGATGAACAGGCGTGTCGTTTTGGTTTTGCACAGACATGTTAGCTCACTAACATCTCCTTAGTCAGCTGATGGATGCTCTTTCTGGTTTGGGCGGTTTCACTCCGCCTTGGAGCCAAACGCCATGACGTCACTGTTTTGAAAAGACAGCTTTAGTCTCAGTTCGGTGGATATGCACAGATCTCAGACACCCTCCGTCCATCTCAACCAATGCTGTCAATGGAGATCAAATGTTCATGGGTTTCCTCTATCTGCAGATGTCTAAGGGATGAACTTACATTCAAAACAGTCATTTGTAAACTCTTAGTTGATTTGAGAGTGTCTGAAATATGCCAAAGGTAAACATGGCCATCAGGTTTCCCCACAGGGTGGAAGTCATAGAAATGTGTTTATGTCAAAGCTGGAACTGGAGGCGTATCTGTCAGACTCTTATAACCGAACTGGGTATTTAGGTTTTCATACGAAACCTAAGGAAACAAAAGAAGCCAAAATAATGTAGACATTGTTCTTGTCAGCCCTCAAACCAAAAGGTTTTTTCCTTTTGATCTGTTATTTCTACTGACCGGATCAGCCATCAGTGCCTCAGAGAAGGGGGTCAGGGAAACTGTTGTTGTTGTTGGGTCTGATGAGAATGAAAACATATATTTCTCTAGAAACCTTGGGATCAGAAAAGCGGTGGAGATGGAAGGCTTTGGGCCCCCTCCTCTGTGTCACATCCCGGATTCATTTTCATCTGCCTCTCCTGTGCAGATCATCACAGTATTTTCAACCTGGGACCAGCAGTCTGGATGCAGTGACAGTGGGCTGGGTGTCATTTTATGTTCAGCTCAGGCTTTACACAGGATTGTCCTGATAAGGGTAATCATGTGTGTGTTTGTGCAATGTCACAAACAGCCTGTTTATTTTGTGGTTTCTTCTGGGACGGGTGGGACCGTTTCAGATACATTTCCTCTGTGTTTCCGTCTCTATCACCAGTAGACTGCCCAGTGAAGCAACCCCTTGCGTGTGACTTGCTCTCACAGCCAACAAGAAGTTGGGTCTTTGTCAGCTTTGCATTCCATTGAGGGAGAGGGTTTATGGGAGGGTTGTAAATACTGCAGTTTGAGCGTGATAATACTCTCTGAAGCTGCTGTGTTTACATGGGTGGAACTATTCTGGTATCTGGCCAATGAAATCTCTCTGAGGTTGTAGACCGTTATACAGTATGTGAGATCTTCATGGGCTCACCCACTCACTCACAGCCAGGCCTTGCAAAAGCTTCTGTCTGAAGAGTATCTGTGGTTCAGTCATCTCCACCCCAGTCCTCAAACCAGAACCAGACCAGAGCCCCAAAAATGACCATTAACAGTCGAAAAGGACAGAACTTTAGGTCAGTGGTCCCCAACTCTTCAAGCCGCTGACTGGTACCAGTCCATGGGACAGTTGGCCACAGATATAAAAAAAAAATCAGGCACTGCATTTTTCCCCATTTTATTTCTAATCTGATTCTGAAGGAAGTTTTATTTTGGAAAACTACTGGATTTTCCGAATCACATTCGACTCATTCTTGACACCTCAAGTATGTATCAGAGACCTGGACTGAGTGTGACATCACCCCTGGAAAATGTTTGAACCAGAAATCGTCAATAGGGAGTGATTCGTCCAAGTCGGTCTGAGTCAATGTTTCTGCAGCAGGCATTCTCACCAATCAGGACTGAGCTTGTTGGAAGTTCACATCCCACCACTTGAAAGCGGGCTGCACGAAATCTGTCAAACCTTTTGTTGAGGCACTGATTGGTCAGTTTCTAACTGGAATAAATTTCTCTAAAGAAAAACATACTGAAAAATATGAGGATTATTAAGAACATGTTTCAACTTCATTGTATCTTATTCTTCAGGGACAGTGCACATTAAAAGCATCACTGCAATGAGCCAGAATTAGCCCAGTGGCTATTGGTCATCTGTTGTCCCTGGACAAATACAAACATAATTAAAAACAACAATTTAAGAAGGGAAATATAATGATTAGACAACGTATTAAAATACCTATTGATAAAAATACATAAATTACAAAACATGTTAAAAAAGGTATCGGAGCAAGAATGGTAATTGTGACCAATAGAATGACTGAGTAACAGCTGTTTATTTCTCTATAGTAGTGGATTTTGGCTCCTTGCAGCCAGTGGGTACTTCCTGTTTGAAAAGCCAGGGGGGAGGAGTCACTCAGTCCAACTCTATATATAGTCAATGGATGAGTTGCTCAGTCATGTGTTGAAAATCTATCCACTACTTTCTTAAAGCGGGTGCACCGAACACTAAATTTAAACCTCCAAGCTAGTAAAGTTAATGAAAAACAGTTTCTTTTGGAAAAAAACAGGAATCTTAACTCCAAATATGGATCTTTTATGCCAGTTGTTCTCACATCCCATAATAATGCATGATATGCAGCAACCAGCTGTCTAATGTTACAAGGATGCTGCTGATGAAACTGTTCAAATGGTAGATTCAGGTTTATTATTATATTAGGAAATATCAGCTTTAGCACATTTTAATAGTTCATATATATTAAATCTAGTAAACAAATAAGGTTTAAACCAGCTGCAGATATTTTACAGAGGATGAAGATAAACTTTACCCTTAAAAGGGGAAACTAGAAGGTGGAGAAAAAAATAAAAAGGAAGCCCACTTTAGCCTAGTGCAGTGCTTCTTAAATAGTGGGGCGCGCCCGAAGCGATGCCGGGGGTGGGGGGTGGTTACGGTTTTATGCACAGGTAATACTGGCAATTTTCCGGTGCGCAAATTTGACATGGGGGCGGTGGTGACAGTGCTTGGGAAAAAATCTGGTCCACCATTGGTTTCCTATTGTCTGTTCTATCACAGAGTTTGTAATAGCCTGAAACCTTTGAATCCCCGTCCCTGCAGCTGCTCCCGTCTACTGTCACACGCGGCTGCGTGAGTGAGAGCGAAAGGGGAGGGGTGGTGTGGAGTCTGACTGCCAGGTGAAACAGGGCACGCGGAGCGCTGCCTGTTGCCCAACACCAGGATCATCACGTGCCTTTAGATTCCTCAGCTCATGCTAAAAATTTCATTCTTTATGAACTATTATAGACATTTTGATGGCGTGTTTTTATTTTTCCATAAATGTATCTTTGTCTGCCTGTGGTTAGTTGATGTCAGTATTTGACATAAAGACAGCAGGTAATGCAGGAAAACAGCTGCACTTTATGAGATCATAAATAAACAATCCATAATTTAAAAAAAATCTGCACAATGTTTTTTACCTATTTCTTCAGACTAAAAACGTTAAATATGTTGGTGCTGTTACTGTTTCAGATCAATTTAGATTTAATATTATTTATTAATTGAATTATTTTTCTCTGCATCAAATGGTTCAGTTGGTCAAAATGTTTCTAGTTTAAATAAGAAAATTTTTTTAAATTTCAGGCACTTTAAGCGTCTTTTCTGTTTTAGACTAGAACAGGGTTTCTGTTTGGATAAATAAAGTTAATATTTGTTGAAAGTGGATTTATGTTGCTTTTTTCTTTTGTTAATGTTAAAAGTTACTTTTTTTCTTTTTTTAATGTTAAAAGATACAATTTTAGGTATACTTACACAATTTTTATAGATACTTACCTAATATATTGTCACCGCGAGGGTGTAGGGGTGTGTATTGGCAAGAGGTGTGTGGGGTGGGTGGTTATGGGGGTGGGGGGGGGGGGTGCGAAACATTTTCTTTTTCCTTGGGGGGGCCTGGCAAAAAATAATTGTGAAGCACTGGCCTAGTGCAGCCCGGTCCATGAAGATATTGTCTGACTTCAAAGGCCATTCATTTAAGGCCAGTCAGGATATGACAAAGGAAAAGCATGTTTAGAGCTCACTCCAGTTAAAAACCCATGTTTGTCTTCAAAGACTGCTTTCATTTTTAAGAACACAGTCAGACAATCTAACCTGCAGGAAATGTTCCTGACATCTGCCAGTCTGCTGCTTTCCAGACTTCCCAGAGAAAACCTCCCCATCCTGTTTGCTTTCGCATCTTCCCGACTCTAGCTGACTCGTTCATGACAGCTGCTATGGGCAGAAAAGTTATGCAAATGAGGTGGAAATGTGTCACTTTCAACGCAAACATCCGTGTTTGTAAAGGAAAAAATGTGTAGAAGAAGATGCTGCCTTTTGCTCTAACCCCCCTGTAAAACTGCATGAATCTGTAAAGGTTTTCTAAAGGATCATAGTTCAAAACACACCAGTGAATTGCACTGATGTGGCCGCTAAAGATCACTAAGATATTGATTCATGTTTCACACTTCAACTATTCAATTATCTTTAACTTTAAAGTCTACAAAAATAAAAGGTTACAACCAAAGCTCATTTCCGTGGTTTTGTTTCTCGTCATAGGCTGGTTTCAGGTGATGAAGGGTAGATTTGGGAGGAGGCTAATCTTGTTATTTTATGCACAACTGAAGTTTCAGGTACAGACTAGAGTGGAGCTCAAGCAAGTAGAAGGGATGAAAGCTCTTCTCCTGGTTAAAGCCAACTGGATACCGCAGATAAAGGGACGTAGTAGCAACTTGAAAACATTTGAGGAGGATTTCTGAAGAAAGAGGAGGATGAGGAGGCAAAGGTGGAGGGAGATGGGGGAAAGGAGGAGGATTCTGTATAGAAAAAAGATCAAATAAGATAGGACTGTATTGATCCCAGGAGGGAAATTGAGATGTTACAAGATGTACAATACAATTTATATAATAAATACACTCATAATACAAGAAATGACATAACTTAATAATTATGTACCTTTGAATTGCCATCTGAATCCAGCATTTCCATCTCAGTTTGGTCCATGCTGATGTTCTAAGCATCAAACCTATAGGATCCTCAAATGGATGTAGCATCAACATCTCCTGGGTGTTGGATCACAGTGTTTTTCCTGAAGAAGGCCATAACTTCTTTCTTTTTTTGATCGTGTCAGATCTGCTTCTGAACTCCAAAAACTGAATCTCAAGAAAGTAAAAAGACTCTTGTTTAAAAAAAGAAAAGGTTATATTTTTTTGTCTTGTCGTAAGAATAATATTTTCAAGAAAGTTTATCAAGACCAAAATGAGCTAAAATGTCTTAGAACTTTTTTCTTAAGATGATAAATTCATGCAAACACCATTTTTCTTACCCCATTGAAGCATTTATTTCATATTTAAAAATGTTATTTCCAATTTTAAGAAATTTTTGACACATTTCTAGGGCGGGGGCTGTTTTTGCGGTGTTGTCTGTCTCAGTCATTGCTGCTTTCTTCCTCTAACCATGGGAGAAGAACCCCAGCAGTTTTTTTGCACAACCCTGTGTTCCTTCAATCTCCGCCATCTTTAAGTGTATTTTCGGAGAAAACAAATAAAATAATTCTTTCATTTGTTTTGGTGTTGGCGAATGGTACTAGCATGCTGCCACTGCATTGTTCCTGCAAAACTTAAACAAATGAAAAACAATCTTCAGTGGATCCTGCATAAACAGGACTGCGGGAATATCACTTAGCTGGACTCTTTTTGTGCCATGTTAATGCAAAAGTACCACACCGTCTCTCACTAAAACATGCTGCAGCCATCACCTCATTTATCAAATCAAATCAAACTTTATTTATAAAGCGCTTTTGTTGGTAACACAAAGTGCCTTTCAGGATAATTGGATTGTATGTTGCAATGCAAACAAGCCGCTCCTTGTTAAGATCCCTGTTGCCAAGCGCCTCTCGGAGGACAACTACAATATTTTCCACGTAGAATTTGTCAGGAAGGTAGGCAGTTTGCGAACAGCTGGCTTTGAGATCAAAGGTAGTATCAATGAAATGTACAGGTAGACTTTTCTTGTGTGGCTTGACAACATTTCAGCAGTTGCAGAGAAAAAAAATCAGTTTCCAGGTCCTCTGTGACATTGTTTCTGCATTACTTGTATAGTTCTGGTGGGTCTGTAAAACAGATGCAGGATGGGATTGAGTCCTTGTTATCCAGGGAGGGGTTCTAATGTTTTGAACCTGGGCTTACCATTTAGGGACATCATTTCTTTTTTCTAAAATCTTAAATAATTTCCACATAGCCCTTTTAAACAGTTGGATCTCTGTTGGGATGTATTAATGCTACCTAAAACATTTGTGGTCAGGACTTCAACAATGTTGCTGCTGTTGATTTTTTTAGACGTTGAAACAGGTTGTTGGTGTTGACCTGTGAGGCGGAGACAGCTGCATAGCATCTTTTAAACATTACCACACAATGGAACATTAATAAACTAATTTGTTTTCCTATTAAAGTGTCTATATCACACAAAATCAAGTTTTTTTTAGCTTTTAAGTGTATTGTAATGCTAATTCTTCACTAAAAACAACCTCAGAGTGGTATTTGGATCCAGTAACGTGTTTCTGAGCATTCCTCTTAAAACCAGCCCCTCCCAATCCACAAGAACGAGCAGGTCCTCATATTGTGACATCACAAAGTGAAGAACCGCCCCTTCCAGGAAGAGTCTGCTCTCCCAGCACCGCCCCCAGGCTAACAGACACATCCACTTTCTCAGGGGAGTTAGCGGTGAACTAAACTCTGTACAATATGCACATCCATCTTTGTTTGGATGATGTTTGTTTTTGTGGGCGAAATGCAGACACACTGCTGAGGCTGACTCTAGGATGATGTCATGAAATGGGCGGCACCCACGAGGAGCGAAAGGGGTAGCCTAAGACAGTGGTCCCCAACCTTTTTGTCACCGCGGACCGGTACAACACAAGACACATTTACCGCGGACCGGTGGGGGTGGGGGTTGAGGTGAACGCAAGGCACGTTTACCGTGGACCGGGGGTGGCATTTTCTCTTTAGTAATAATAATAACAATAATAATTCCTCTTCTGTCCCTTCATTGGACCGTTTCCCCTTGTCAAAGCAACTTTCTAAAGAAGTTTGTTTTTTGCTCATTTTGATTGTTTGGGTTTAATTTTAGCGGGGTGTATCACTTGATGTTTGGTGTCGCGACTTTGACGTGCGTTAAGTGTGACGGATTTAACAGAGAAAATCTGGTCACTTTTCAAAATAAAACATTTTTTTCGAAAAAAACAATAAAATGGAAATTATTTTTTCTTTCTGTTCGTTCTGGTGCCAAAATTTCCCGCGGACCGGTACCGGTGCCAAGTGTCCCGCGGCCCGGAAAAGAGCTCAGGAAAATAAGTAATATTTCATAAAAAGTTGTCTTTTAGTATACCAAAATTAATATATTATTATAAATTTTGATTATAGTTGACTCTTTAAGAAAAACAGGATATAGACCCATTATGTCATTTTTGTTATTTAGTCAAAACTTTGTGAAACAGTAGGAAAGTCTTCTGTAGTTCACCTTCCACTCTGTTTCAGAGAACTAAATTTTGATGACTTTTTCTGATGCCATTGACAAAAACATTTACTTAAGGATCACCAGCTTCATCAGTACTGTAGGTTACTCCTGCCCTACTTTCTGCTTACTGTTTGGATCATTTTTGTTCTGCCACTCAAAGCTGCAGGCGACCTGGAATAGAACAGTGACATTTTCTTTCTATGTCTTTGCAGGGCTGTTTTTATAATATATTAGCGGCTCACTGCACACTCCATGCTGCAGCCTTGAAGCTGAGAACAACTTTTGTGTTGTTTGGAAATGTGTGCTGGGAAAAGCCTGGATCTTTATTGCCATCTTGTGGCTGCGATGTCAAAACACTGCCAGGTAGAGTTTCAGTTGTAAAACAAACCTGACAACAGAAGCTGACAGGTTTCTCTCTGACAGTCCGGTGGTGCGGCTTCAGTAAAAATCCACGCCAGCATTCTGGTTGAACATGATCATGTTTACATTATCTAGTCAGTTCATAAGTTAAGAAGCTGCATCCCGTCTCAGTTCTAGAGGGATGTATGGCTCTCGCATGGCTCAGTTGCCCACATGTGGTCTTCTGTTGCTTTTACCCGGCTCTCCAGCGGTGCAGCTGGGGCCCGAATGTGACGGAACCCATGCTCCATCTGTGCTTCTTAAAACTGTTACTCTATGTTTTAGTTCTCAACTTAATTCTATTTTTCCTGAAATACCAACTCACAACCCAGGTTTGTCTGAAGGTTAGGGTTACACAAAGAAAGTAAAAACATCAACAACACGGGGAATTATATTTGTTCTAATCTAATGGTTTAATTTTTTTCTTGGATCTACACATTGAACACAGCCACCAATGACCTTATCCTCCTTCTGTCCATTTCACGACTGCACTGCTCTCAACTTTAAAATGTATGGCTATGTCCGAATTCCTTCACTTCTTACTATATAGTGCACTATCTAGTGCAGGGGTGTCAAACTCATTTTGGTTCGGGGGGCCACATTCAGCCCCCTTCTGATCTCAAGTGGGCCGGACCAGTAACGTAAAAGCAAAATAACAGCTTTGTTTTAGTTTTTTACTCAATTTGAAAAAATGCCTCAACCAACATAGTAGCCTAATCACTTGGGGCCAATGGATCTCAAATAAAATTAATTTCAATTAAAAAAAAGTTGGTCTATTTAATTTTATACAGACTGAATATTTTACATCTGACACAGAAGCGATCCAGAAAAATTTCTTTATGGTGAGTCTCATAGTGGTGCTGAATGTTATATTCTTTGAGCATTGCAACCTGTTGATGACATACCAAGCATGGTTTGCATTCAGCTTTGTGAAAGAAAAAAAAAACTGTCAATTTTTCCTGGAAATCTCTTGACTCCACTTCACTTTGACAACATTTTGTTCATTAGGGTGTCACTACTGATCATCCTTATAGCAAGATAACAGTGGTAAGGCTCGTAGGGAACCAAACTGCATCTTACCCAGACACAGAGCTGTTAGGTTTCACTTTTGGCACATGCAGAGTTATTCTGTTCCCTTTTGCCTTTCCTTTGCTCCCCCTAGTGGCGGAATTGCGCATTTCGGTTATTTCTTTAAAAAATCATAACTCGCCACAGGAATGGACTAGAAACTTGCTTTCTTTTTTAACCATCCTTATGATTTTTACTCTTCATGTGTGGGCCGGACTTAACCACCTGTCGGGCCGGATACGGCCTGCGGGCCGTATGTTTGACACCCCTGATCTAGTGCATTCGCCATTTTGAAGTTCTGTCCGAATCTACAATTTCAAAACCGAGTGCCCTGGAAATTTCCAAGAAGTCTCTGCGAAAAACCAGTGTGCATCAATGCTCACTAGATCGCCGAAGATAGACCCCAATGGCTTGCGTCAGAACAATTTTTGCCAAAAAGATGTTATTTAAATGTATTTTTTTAATAAATCATCAATGTTTTTGTCTTCAGAAGACAGTGGACTCATACTGTATCAAATCGTTGCAAAACGCTCATACCAATTAGATTTTAACTTTGTGAAATCGATGATGTCATGTTCGCCATTAAAAAAAATTTGCTTTTAAAATTCAGGGCACTACATAGTCTCGCACTATATAGTTTCTTAGTAGTTAGGGGTTAGGGTGGGAATAAGGACATAACCTATATGTGTGTATTCCTTGTGTCCGTCTGATCTTGTTTGGGTTGTTTTGAACCCCATTTCAATATTTCTCCTTGTCAGTTCTATTCTATTCTATTCTATTCTATTCTATTCTATTCTATTCTATTCTATTCTATTCTATTCTATTCTATTCTATTCTATTCTATTCTAAGTTATTATAGCCTATTCTATTCTAGTGTAGACTAGTTTATTTCAGTATCAGATTATTTTAACTGTTTTCCTGTGAATGTCCATATAAGTGACCAGTGGATTACATCCAACAGTTTTCTGTAAAAACGTAGTAATGTGAAAGTGGGCGACTAAAGAGGAAAGTTCCCGCCATCAGGACCAGGATCAGAATCAGAATCTGTCTGTCATGACCGGCTGGTGCCGGGGAGGACAGGAGGGAGACAAACACAAAAACCCTGTTTACAGTTGGGCTGCACGATATGAGGACAATTTAGGTTGTGCGATATTAGTGATCAATGACAATCGTACTTGCGATACATGACCATATAGTAAACAAAAAACAACAAATACATGATTTTACAGTTTTATTTAAATAAAATTCAAAATAACTTCAAATATATTTAAAATGACCCTCGTCTCCATAGGAGGTGGGCTTCTAACATAAAGGTGCTACATTTTTATGTAGACAGCAGTGGCTCAGGCGGTTGAGCAGGTTGTCCAATGATCAAAGGGTCAGCGGTTTGATCCCCACTCCCCCCAGCCAACTGACGTGTCCTTGGGCAAGACACTTCACCCTCCTTGCCTCCAGTGTGGCTCCACTGGTGTGTGAATGTGCATGAATGATCCCGGTGATGGTCAGAGGGGCCGTAGGCGCGAACTGACAGCCACGCCTCTGTCAGTCTGCCCCAGGGAAGCTGTGGCTACAACCATAGCTTACCATCACCAAGTATGAATGAGGAGTGAATGAATAATGGACACACTGTAAGCGCTTTGAGTGTCTGGAAAAGCGCAGATAAATCTAATCCATTATTATTATTACATTTGATTGGTCAAATGCGTAAAGGGCTCTATTTAATTTGTTGAATACTTAAATCTGCCATAAGATTGTTTTAGCATGTATGCTAACATTTACGGTGACATTTGGGACGTGTATTGCACAGGCTGATGTCACGATGATGATAAATGTGCAATTTATTGTGCAAGTACAGTAACGTCATGGATGCAAGTCGCATTTCACCTCTGACTGGAATAGCAGCTTCGTGTCTTCATGATTTTTTTTTTTTATTTGAAATGGTTTATTTCAAGCAATCAAATAGGAATAATACACAAAAACAATACAATCATACAATCATCAGTTATACATTCAGACAATAACTAATCAAACTTAGAATAATTAGACATAAAATTAAATATTGCTTGAATGGGAGTGGAAGGAAGCGAACTTATATAATCCCACCCCTGTTCTACTGTAACCATTTTATTACATGATTTATCAATATCCGGTTCCTAGCTTTTATCAGACAGATTTAAGAATCTTGAAATAGCAATAAAGCACATTACAAAGATGAATTACTTCAATTATTTTGTAAAAAATAACTTTTAGAAATCAACATGGCAATGAAGTATCCAAAATATATGAAGATTATGTTACTTATAAAAGTTATTGATATGATTAAAAAATAATACTATATCAGTAAAATAGACATAACACTGTTTCAGGAATTTTCATAGCAAAATTTGGTCAAGTATCAAAAGTTAAAAATATGTGCAAAATTATGCTACATTAGGAAAAATTCATGAATCAGCTTATCATTTTTTTAGGAGCAAGTGAAGTAATATCATTAAAAGTCAATCAATTTAACCATTGTCAATAATTGATTAATCATTTGTTTTATTATTATTATTTTCTTTTTTCATGTCGTAAATAAAATGAGCAGTAATTATCTTTTGATGAGCAATGTTTTTATCACATATCCTTTTTTGATCTGTCCTTTCACTGTCTTCCACTTGTCGAGGTAAGGGCAAAAAAATGAATTGCCGTTTCAGGTAGCGTAGAAAATGAGCTCCAAGAACTGCTGAAAAAAATGAATCATGTTAACCCTGAAAGATGTTCCAACATTTATGACACATGAAGTAGTCTATTTTACTTCATGTGTCCTTTGCTCTCAAGAAATTTGTGCTGATGATGGACAGTAATGCCTTTATGGGGGGATCACAGATGAGGTCCGTGTGTAGGTCAGGGTGGGGGTCAACTGTCCCAGAGCACAGGAGTTGAGGTCTGTAAAAGAAGAAGAGCACAGAAGAGGTGAATGAAGGAGAGGACTGTGCACTAAAGAAGGATACAAGGAGAAACTGTGGCATTGGAGAAAAGAGACTTGATTAATGTCAGCTTTAATTATCGTGACATGTTCCATTTCTGCCTCTAACTCACCCACTAAATATGCCATAATAACCTATGATGTCTTATGCCTTAGTCACAAATGCCCTTACGGGAGGAATTGGGCTGTGGGTAAAAAATGGGCAAACCTGTGCAGAGCACCCAGGTAGCCCGCACAAAATTCTTTGATCGTAGACCAACCGATGAACCCACTGTGTCAAAACTATCATACACATTTTCTTTGAGCATGCTACGAGTTGAAGTGAACACTTCTACAACACGTAAGGTTAAGGAAGGGGTAGGTGAGACGCCGGCGTGTCATGCAGATTTTTCATTCCGTTCACGTGATACGTGTGTGGCTATCCTACAGGCGACCTACAGACACTTACAGATCACGTGCACATCCCATGCGTGCAGCATTTACCCGCGGTCAGTAAGGAGCCCGTACCCACTCCTTACCAACAACTAAAGTGCTGCGTTTGCTGACGTACAACACACATCACCCGTATGTCATAAGTGGGTGTAACTTCCATTATCCTTAAAAATACTTCATGATTCATTTAACACACACATTACAATGATACGTTCCATTTTTGAGATGCTATTTGAGGTGGCCCTACAAGCCTCAAGGGAGCTGCAAGACACACTTGCGCTCCCCTTAAGATGCTGGCGCTCCTCTCTATAACCCTCTTCGGGGCTCAGACAACCCAAAAACCTGCAGCAGCGGTACGGGTCAACCCCGGTACGGGTCATGTGACTAAGGCACTCTTTTTGTAGCCTTTTGCTTTATCAATGTCTCCTCCTTGAAACAATGATTGTAGATCAAGTTCTGCTTGTTTTTATTTGTGCAGATTTTTAAACAATCAGGCCCATAAAGTCTGTATTTGCTTTATAGACTTTTTAATAAAGATGACAAGCACCCTTAAAATAACCGCTTAATAAATAGCAATACTGAAACTTGTGAAAGAAATAGTTCTTATGCAATGATTTTTCTTAATCCTTAATCCTTGTTCAGCTGCTGCCTCAATAAGGAAGCTCTGACTGCAGTCGCTTTGACTGTGGTCGTTCAGACCCCGTCAATCACCCGTCAGCCTGCTGCTATCTGGGTGTCAGTCTGGCTCTGTGTGTTTGGATTATCATTTTCTATGTTGGGTGCATGTTTGACCCGGCTTCAGGGGGTTAAACTCCTGAAGTCCTGTGTGGTGGGAGGCTCGTTGGAGTGACTGCAACGTGAGGTTGATGGTTAAAGGTTCTTCTTGGTCTTCAGGGCAGGGCAAGCGTGTTGTGAATGTCAGGCAATAGAGCGTCCTGTGGTAATAAGATTCACAGCAGTGTCTCATCTAGAACATAACCTGAAATGCAGTTTGACATGAAAATGTAGTGGATAAAACCAGACGAAGCTGCAGAAGCAGCAAGGAACCTGCTGAGAGGTGTTGGCATGGCAACCAGCTCCACTGCAGAACCAAGACCAGTCATTTAAGCCGGGTTGGGCAAGCTAGTCAAAAGATCAATCGATGATGTTTTAGGATGGAACCATTCTGGATTATTCTTCTCCATTCTTCTACTCTAGTTTGGTCAAACAGAACACTAGAAATCAAGTTTGGAAGAAAAACAGCAGCAGCTGAGAGCAGATTTAATTCAATATGGGTCTTATCTGTGCTAAACTTAAGCATTATACCAAATCTGCTGAAAGAATACAAAGAAAGCTTGAGCTATGAGGTACAAAGCTGTTGTAAAATCCAAAAAGCCAGCATTCTTTCAGCTTCTTGGCTCATTTACCAGCTCAGCATTAAACTCGTTTACAGTTTTACCTGCAGATTCCCATCAGATTCTGCATAATTTTCTTCTGCCCCCCAATTTATTTGCATACATTAATCTATTAGGACACCGTGCTTCCACTCATTGTTACCCTGGCTCTGTGTGTGAATTCATGTGGGACGGGAAGGCTTGGTCTGCTGTCCTGGCACTTCATGTCTGTAGGGTTCCTGTACAGAAAGGGACAGTTTTCAAATTAAAATGGCCTACTTTAGAAGAACAGCTAACATCTAAATGTTTACTAGGGTTCTGCTGAAGGAATGAGACTGGCTGTGTAGCCAAACCTTTTACAAAGAGGAGGCTTTGGCTTCCTGTCTGTATTTATTTTTTACCAGATCATAGCCAGAAGCTGCTTCTCTTAGCTCCTGCAGAGAAAATGACTTGCATTTTAAGAGGGTATTCCCGTTCCTACAGACGGCCCATTCTATGGCTTGAATCCGAAGCTGGTCTGCTGTCGGATCGCGCCCCCACCTCTGATTGCGGTCAGCCAATGTGAGCTGCAGTCCACAAGACCACAGGGTGCTGTGTGGAGTCCTACCAAAACAAAAAAGGGTTTTGTGGATAAAACACTTAAAAACAGGAAACATAACCTAAAATACATATATCTGTAAAAGCGATCTTTTGCAGAGCTTCCTTCTGATCAGTTATTACAGCACCTCATAGACACTGGACACTTTATTGAGTTATTTATTGTATTTTTGTACTGTTATTTTCAATAACAAATCAATTTCCCCATTGTGGGATCAGTTCTATTCTATATTCACTCATACAGTGATAAAGGAATTTAAATTGTAACACATTAAAGTGTGGGTGACATGGCCTATTTTAATAAGCCAAAATATAGTAAATAGTCTCTATTTCATGTTGCGATTGTTTTTAATATTTTTCGAAAAAGAATAAATAGTAATAATAATAATATAAACAACGAGGACGGCCGCCGGCTTCACGCATTCCGCCGAATTCTCGCCCCCCTGTTTGTGACGTAACGAAAGGAAGACAAGGCAGACAACATGGCTAGCACCGATAGCGAAGCACAGAGTGATGCTACCGTCTCTATTAGCGATTTATCATCAGATGAACAGAAAGATGAAGAGGAAAGTTGCGGAGATTATCATGATGATGAGTCACTTTTGCAACCGTATCGATTCGAACCCTTTTGCGAAAGTGAGGAGGATATAGCAGAAAGTAGTAGGTCTAGTGATGCCGATGACGATAGCCAGCATGAAGATTCGGCTAGACTCCAGTAAGTCTAAAAAATGTATAAAATTAAATTACTCCACTTACCCTAAAATATACTCAAAATGTCCCCTTTTGGCCTAATCTAAACAAAGGTAAACACTGGTTTTCAACCCAATTTACAAAATAAATGTCACAAAATAAAAGTTTCCCAGATATTACTACTCTTTAGTTAACAAAGTCACTGTATACCATTAACAACTGTGGAACATTAACAGTTTTACCTGTTTGAACCAGTTTGAAACCTTTTCTCGTGCGCGCGCGCGCTCACACACACACACAGTTCAGTTTACTCACGGTACAGGCACCTCAAAAGCAAAAGAAAAAAAACGTTGCAGGCCTGTTGCTTCTCTTGCAAAACATTGAGTGCGTTGAAATACTCCAGTTGGATCCAAGGACAACAGAAAACACGACTACTTCGCCTCAATGTGATCCATCGTGATGCACACTAGCTTAGCAGCCTCCGCTACCGACTTCAGCGCCGTCCTCTCCGGAAAACGGCTCGCTCGCTTCCAGCTCACCCGCCTTTCCTCGACTCAGAAGCCAAGATCCTCCTCCCAACTCTCCGTTCAAAATTCTTCGTTTGTGTCCCGGTTTTTGTCCCTTCGAAAACGCAGACTTCTCTCCTGCAGATCTGGAGGGAAAAATCCTTCGCCGTCCACCTTCTTAAATTTTCCCCTTTTCAGCAGCGTTTCTTGTTTTGGGAATTTTATACACAGATACACTTTCACTAGATGTATTGCTACATCCAGCTGCCACACAACGACTTGGCATGTTGATGATTAACAGATTTAAACACGAGAGAAACGAAGACTACCTGTTTTGTTTACATGCTGTCCTAAGCAACTGCGAAAGGCAACTCCCTTTCGTTACGTCACAGGTCATATCGGGTTCACTTCCAGCCTGCGCTCTAGCGGCAGATCCAAATCTCTGATTCCTTCGAAAGATGTCTATTTTTCATATGTTTCGGATTTTTTTCGACGCAAACTATTGGTATCAATAGAATCAGCGTTTAAAGGGCTTTTTTATTTGACAAAGTTGTTCAAAGCATGGCATCCACACTTTAAAGATAAATGGAACAATTGTCATTTTTGAGTCAACATAAACACATCCAACATGCTAAAATTTTTCAGAAATTTGACGTTAATGCAAAGTGTAAGAGTAAGAACTGTAAATAAAAGTTTTTGAGCTCGTCTAGAGCCCCATGGAAGTGGAATGAACAGTTCTGAGTTGTCTTTGTTTTTCACATCAATCTTCTATTTACTAACTTTAAATTAGGGCTTGGTAGTTCACTAAAAGGGGATAACATTTCACCAAGGCTGTCGTGCCAAGTACAAAGTCTGTTGACAAAGCTTCTCCCACGTATCTGAGTTGTGGCCATGGGTGTCCCTGTACAGTTATCCAACTCAAAGACAACCACCTCAAGTTAGAGAAGTCAATCATCATAGGATCCCCTTTGAGGTGGGACATCAATCCTTCATGTTCCGTTTGGTTCCTATTAGGTTTTGTTGATGTGATTAATTATGTAAGAACTGCAAGTTGACAATCTTGTCCTTCAGCAGAGCAGGGCTCTTTGCCAGCCTGTCTGCTAAAAACAAAAGCATGTTCATCCCTTTTTGAATAAGAAATGTCTTTGACATGAGACTGAGTTCACTTTTAGGACAAACTAATTATTCAAAGGGTTTTCAGATGCACCTGCAGGCATCCTGCAGTTGCCCTGTCATTCCCAATGAACGCAGCCTTAGGTGAGGAATCGAACGTGGGTTCAAAAAAAGCCAATTCAGATGTGGAACCATTCAGCGCTGCACGCTGAGGTGCAGCAGAAAAGACTTGATGATGACAGGAGGAGCTGCAGTCGGAAAGGCATAGCTTCCGGATCAGCAGGAGGAATGCGCAGCGGATGAGGTTATTTTCCAGCAGTTAAGTGTTAGCCGCCTCATTATATTTAACTTCTCAAGACTGTTGTGCATAACTCTTGACATTTTCTCCTTCGTTTTCCTACCATTGTAATTGCAGAATCTCTGTAAAGTAAGGTGTCTAGTTTCATATTGGGGTTAATAAAGTATTTTGGAAATGAATAAAGTTGTGTTGTCCAAAAAGGATCACCCCCACTTGAGGGGCTACACACCACATGTGTTGATTTGCAGCAAAGTAAAAGTCAAGTGAGAATATGTGGCTTTGTGTGAGAGGGTGAAATGACTTCAAAGAAGGAGGCAGTCCATGAACCGCATGTGGAAATAGAAGTTTCAGGCGGAAAAACAAGAGGAAATGGGTGAAATCTGAGCAGTGGACAGTGTGTCCCAAGGGAAACACCCCCACTCTCCCTCCAGACTGCTGACTGCTCTGTGGTGGGTTTTTCAAATGTCCCTCTGCAGTTTCCCTCCCAGCTCAATGCGGAACAAATGTAGATAAAACTGGAAGAAGACGCTCAAAATGTATTAAGACCTTTTGTGCTGAATTCTCTCTGAAGCACAACGTCCTGTTAACACAGGTAGCGCCGAGGGTTTCTGTGCTCCAAAGGTGTTTTGGTGACAGCTGCTGTGCAGAGAGGCGGTGTTATGGCGAGCTTTAAACAGAACACAGCGCTCCACACAAGCTCAGCTGCACTTCTGCATGACAGAAACTTACTGTTACGGTTAAACGCTTCACGCCCACGAGAGCATCACCATTATATGCGTACACACGTACAAAAAGCTGGCTCGCCTTTATTGTCGGTTGTAGATGTTGGGTCGTGTGGAAAAAAAGGAGGTCTTTACAGAGTCAGTGTTCAATATTTTATGCATCTGGTTTGGGGACCACAGGATCTCCCATCTGCTCTTTGCAGATGATGTTGTGCTGTTGGAGAAATGTAGTTTGCCCTCTCTGGGTGGGTGGAGTGCTCCTGCCCCAGTTGGAGGGGCAGGAGCAATTTCAGGTGTCTGGCAGCAAAACACACACCAACACACACAATAAATAACAATTATGTAATAGTTTATAAAATAGCAGTTCATATCAGGCAGATTTGTTAAACAGCAGTACCGAACCGAAATGTACCGAACGGAGCCCCATGAAATTCTGAACCGAACCAAAATGAGATTTTAGCGTATCCTTACACCCCCACCTTTTAACCCCATACACTTCAGCTGATCCTTGAGGTCTTCCAACCAACCCACTAGACTAGAGGAGATCTCTCCTGTCAAGCTGTTGCTCCTCTTCCTTGGAACTCCCTCGTGACAAAGGAAAGAGATATACATGCTGACAGTCATGGGTTATAAAAAGCATCATTTCAGAGAAAAAGTTCACCTCGAGCTTGCTCAAGCTCAAGTTTGTTTTAGAGAAGCCAGCGCAGTGATATAGAACATTTAAGCTATGTGACATCTTTTTTAGGTGTGCATTATCCCTGTGTGTTATCACTTTTTAATGCACACCCAGCAGAAAATCACAATCGAGAATTCACCCGGACCGTGGTATAAGAGTGCATAACAGAGATGGTGTTATATAAAAACTTGTACCCTTAATTCTGACTTAAATCTCAGTAAATCTCTGTTTTCGAAGCAAGTTGTCAGGTGGAGATGTCACAGAACTACAAAATCTTCATCTTTCTTCAAACAGTTGAGCATGTTTTCTCAGTGAGGAGTCTGTGACGGATCATGAAGTATCTACCAGAACACTGGCTATGACTATGAGAGTCATGAATGAAGGTGGAAGACTGTTGTGACCGCATTCAGAGTAACTTCCAGACTTTAGGGAGCTGACTCTCAAGTCTCAATATGCTTTACATTTCAAAGTCAAGGCAGGGACCTCAATAGTAGCCGGTGTGCGTCTGGGACTAAAGTACGTTTTGATGATGAACAAAAATTTCACAAATTAGTCATGTCCATTAGTTCTCCTTTTGGTGAATTTCCTTTTCTTCAATGCCCCTCTACTGTCTGCACATGAAGTATACAAGCGAACACTATACAAAAATGCCCCCCCCCTCCCTGTTAATTCCCCTCCATATAACATTTGGCTGATGAAAACAGTAGAACACGTGACAGGTTTTAATTGGATCCAGACAGAACTGGAGAATAAACCTGCAGGACTCACAGCAGCAACAGAAAGTTGGAATAAAAAATGTCAATTTGGAGACAGCTGTGTTGATACACACTGATGCTATGATGCTATGCTCACGAGCTGTTCAGTGTGTCGCCAGTTTGCAACCATGGACTGATGTCAGACAGACCGGACTTTAAGACAGGGCGGATAAATACAACAAAATGAATTCATAGGACATTCATAAAAAGCTGGTATTTTTTAAAGACAGGAATCCACTGTGTATGAAACTTTACTTGCAACAACTTAACCTTAGCCGAAGGAGAAATGTTGGGTAGGTGGTAGGAAGCCTCCTACTTTGAAATATTTTAGGCCCCTCCAAGTGAAGTGTTAGACTTTGCAAGATAACTTATTTTCCAAACAACAGAAACTGTGACAGGAGAAGCTACTCCCACATTTGAAGAAAACCAAGAAGTGTCAAAGGTTGCAATTTCTCAAAGGGTTGGTTGTAGAAGAAGGGGATTTCCTCTTGACTCATTCGTCAAAAGTCCAAAACTAAACGTAAATCTTAGCCAAAAGTCTATTTCCAAAACCGTATTTGTTGTTTTCTTTGTTTTTTCATCAGTTGTTTTGATTTTATTAGATCTGAAATTTGTGTGATATTATGTTTTGATTGGCAGCGGTTAGGTCACTTTTGTCTCAATCAGCCGATTTTAGCAAACTGCAGATGTAGGTGGACACAATCGTCTGACTTCTGGACAAAATGCAATATAACAAGTTTTTTATGTTTTGTTCTGTTGCTTGTTCATAGCATTGAAATTCTGTAATTCTTTACATGAAACTACAACCTACATAATGCAACTGAAACTTGCCGAGATCCATTCCAACGTTTTCTTCTAATGAATGTTTTAGAGCTGACAGTCTTAAAAAACTGTTTTAAAGCCATTATGAGGATATAAACTGAACTTTTTGTCAGTGCAAAGCAGCTTTGAAAAATAGTGCCATACACAGACAATAGTGCAATTCAATAAGATATCCTATGATTACACTTTGAAATAAAAAAATCCTTTATTTTAAACAGGAATTGAAAAGTTTGTGGACACTTCAGCAGGTAAAGTCCTAGCTTAAG
This sequence comes from Oryzias sinensis, assembly GCA_037389245.1. Taxonomy (NCBI): domain Eukaryota; kingdom Metazoa; phylum Chordata; class Actinopteri; order Beloniformes; family Adrianichthyidae; genus Oryzias; species Oryzias sinensis. Next base: position 11,255,372 of record CM074507.1, read on the forward strand.
AAGTGATCTATTTTCAGTGTTTCCAGTGGTCTTTTAATTATGATTATGCAGTTTTTAGTCCAAAGAAAAAAGAGAAAAAAGGGCTTACAGCCCTTAAAACCTCAACCTAACATTTGTGGTGCAACAAAAATGGGGAGCAATATCAGAGCTATCCAGTCGTATAGTCTAGATCCAGATTCCAGCTCAGGTGAGGAAAACAAATACATTCATGGATCTATTGGTCTGCAAGTGAATCCATTCAAATGGAGCAGAGCAGGAAGCATGAGGCCCTACTGATTGTAGCAAAGTGTTTCCCTATTCCAAGGAAAAGAAAAAGAAAAGTTTCATTCATGGAAAATTGTAGCAGAAGTAGAAATTAATTTAGTCATGATAGGTGTCGTTGCTGTAAAGGCCGTGTCACGCAGCATATTGCACGGATGAAAATTGGTCACACATGAATCTACGTGGAAAAAGTGAGAAAAGTTGTGGTCTTTACCCGAAATGTTCACAGATGTATCACAAAAGAACCACGGAAGAATTACGAATAAACTGCTCAAAGAACACGTAATTTATTTAATCAGCTTTACTGATTATTTATTTATTAATTTATTAGTGATTTGTGCATCAATTATGTCATTTGAAAGTGATATGTGCGCTGTATATATATATATATATATATACATACATACATACATACATACATACATACATACATACATACATACATACATACATACATACATACATACATACATATATATATATATATATATATATATATATATATATATATATGATATAAAAGTGCCATGTACATTGATGGAACATGCTTATGAAAAAGTCCATTGGAACGGAAAAGATGGAAAGATACAAATTTGTGTGCGCATCTCGCAAAAATCACGCACAACTGCATAAGATTTACATAATAATTTGTATAAACTACGTAAAATACGGGTAAACTGCATAGTTCTCAGGTAACCAGAAATTCTGAAGAGGCCAAAGGGAATTCACGTAAAGACACCTGTCGGCCGAAACCCTCCAACGGACATCTGCACACAATCAACGAATGACAAACGCAACGTGCAGCGCCACCCAAAAGCTAATGTTGTTGCTTCATGTTATATACTATAATCCCTGGCTTCGTTCAGAAAAAGCACTGACCGGATTAAAATTTAATGATGGCTTGAACAGGTGTTTTCATAATAACACGTAACATTATTAAAAAGCATGTTTAGAAGATTATCTCGTATATTACCGAGCTGACACTGTCAATATTCTGCCGCTGCCCTGTGCTGTTTGCTTGTCGTTTTAGTATTGAATTGTTACATTCAATAAAGTTTGGAAAAAAACCGGCTCGGCCGGAAGTTATCCCTTCCGGTTTTCAAGCCCTACTGCGCATGTCGCCGAATGATTTATTCAGGCAGAAATTGTGACCTTAGTGAGCGTTTTTATATTCTGAAAAACATTTCTGGGCCCATGTACGGATTGGATTCTAATCCGACCATTGATCACATCAGAATGTTTGGCCCATGTAACCCGCTGACCTATGGTGTCGGCGGCGCAATGTGGCGAGAAGCGTGGCATCCGCGATGGTGGTGGTCTCTCCATCGGGATGTCAGTCACCAGCTCCGCGATGGTGTGAAAATATAAAATCCGCCGGCTGTATTAGTGTCTGTGTCTCACAGCCTTAAAGCAATTAAAACAAATATACCTTTTCAACTTAAACGCAGGAGTTTAGTTCATTTTGGATTAGAGTTGTCAAAAGATTTTTGTTTAAATTTGTGTCACTTTTGTCATGAAAATTCCAAGACTTTACAGAAAAACCTCACTGTGGAGCAGAGGGAAGAATTTTAACCTTGTTTGAGATGTGATTTTATTCTGGATCTTAGATTTGGACAAGCTCTGATCTCAGTCTGTGTACTCTGTAAAGTTTGTCTTTGCAGTTCATCTGTTTGAGAAAGAATGCCTCCATCCCAAACACAGGCACATGTACAGCACATGGATGCGCAGCTGATGCATCAGATCCAAGCTGTCTTCTCCCAAATTTAACTCAAACCAAGAAGTACCAAAAATTGCAGTTCCACTTAGAACCACCAGAGGCAAGTCACAAAAGACAGCATTTTAGAAAAATCTCCTTTACAACAAAACTAAACATATGTGCAATGTACTTTAGTATATATTGCTTCATGTTGTATTTGTGACAACTGTTTGCAGAAATAATTTTTAAGTTTTTCATTTTATTGAGATCAAACTTGCACATTTTAAGGGACATGATTCGGTGTGCGAACAGAGTTTCAATTATTCGCCAATTGCTGTTTTTAGAACGTTGTCGAAGTGGGCGGAGCAACCTCCTGTTATTGTGCCCTCCCACTTCAGGCTCCTTTTTAACCGCTCAGGATCCTCTGAGAGACATTGGCGATAATCCGTCCACCCATAGATGATGTCTGTGGTCGGACCTCTGGCTGCTGTTGAGACGGACAGTTGCAGGAAAGAGCTCTTGGTTTGTATGATGTTTGATTATGCCGCCTCACAGAATGGAAACTAACGTGTGTGTTTGTGTGTTTGTGATAGAGTGTGTATCTGTTTGCATGCAGAAGTGTGTTGCCATGGCAGCAGCATGAAGAAGAAAAAAAAGTAAGGGTTGTTAGACTGCAGGGAAAAACTGCGATGAGGCTGACATCTGAGAAGCATTTTACAGACATGTTAGGACCTGGAGTGACATAAAAAAATATGTATTTAAATACACATTTACCTTTATGTACCAAATCCATTTAAATATTTATGTGTATATTTCAAATGATAGCTCTGTTTCCCACATTTCTAAATGCATCAGAGACAGACAGAGAAGAAAAACCTTATTTTAGTTGGTCTGCTCTACCATTTTTGACATTTTTTTTTTGAATGGGCTGCATTTATCGGATTGGCTACAGCCCTTGAGGGCCAGGGTTAGAGGAGCTGCATGATATAGAGAGGAACTTAGGAACTGTATTATTAGTGATCAATATTGTGTGATGATGATTTAATTTACGATACATAAACAAATAGTAAAAAAAAACGAAACATAATTTTCATTTCACATGTTTTTGCATCTGCACGGTGGCGCAGTGTTTAGCGCTCTTGCCTCACGGCAGGAAGGCCCCCGATTCAAGTCCTGGCTGGGGGACCTGAACCAGAACATGAATGGGGGAGCCTTTCTGTGTGAAGGTTGCATGTTCTCCCCCGTGCATGCGTGGGTTTTCTCTGGGGTCTCCGGCCTCTTCCCACTGTCCTAAACATGCTTCATAGGTCAATGGCAACTCTAAATTGTCCCTAGGTGTGAGTGTGAGTGTGAATAGGTGTGTGATTGTGACCCTGTGACAGACTGGCGACCTGTTCAGGGTGTACCCGGCCTTCCTTTTAGCACATTTAAGGTAACCACGACTTTAGCAATATGCATATTGCAGATCTTGATATCGCAATAACGATAAATTTGAGGTTTATTTTGCTGGCCTAGCCAGAGTCCTGCTTGTTTTCTGACTCCAGTCCCTCCAGTTCCTATATCTGATCAATTTAGCTACATTTACAGAAAAAAATACTTCAAGCATGTATTTACTATGAAGAATCCTGATCAAATGACAGAAAAAAGTTTGCTGTGCGTATAAATGCAGCATTACAAATGAATAAAAAAATCCCTTTCTCTCTTTCTATGATCTGTCAGCGTTGCCTGTTGAGGTTTTTGTGGCAAACAATCAGTGTTGTTGTTTTACGATACCTTGTGTCCCTTGACATGGAGAGTGGTGACTCTCAGGAGATTTTAAAAGTAGGTCATGGGGTCTTCTCCTCTTAGAGGTGCTTTCGGCAGGACTCTGCAGTGAAACCTGAGTGGGACCGGGCCAGAACTCTGCTGATGTAACTTCCTATTGACACAACCCAGCTGGTACAGGTTATCAGCATCAGGAAGGTCAAGGAAATCTCCGTCTGCCACTCCTGGTCAATACGTTTTAGGCAGAGATGGCAGTGTGTTGGATTTTATTTTCCTGCTGAAAGTACTATTGTTGTGTATCCTGAGATATTTGTAAAAGTAATCCAAGTAACGCGCATTAGTAATGTACGGGTTTGCCCCTTTTTTGCCTGCCGTATCGCATGGCCCAGAGTAATGACCATGAGACAGGTATACACTTGAGGATAAAATTATTAGGCCCACTATAAAAATGTCTTTCTCCACCAACAAAGCAAGAATTTTTAACCATTTTTTCTGACATCCTAGCTTTGTTTTGAATGCTTACATTCTTTTACTTTGCACGTCAAAACAAAATATTTTTAACAAAAACGAAAAACTACCAGGGTCAAAATTATTACCCCACTTAAGAACTGACCTTTATATTGACCTATACTGTAAACAACTCTTGTGCAGGGATTTCCTTAAACTTTTTAATGCTCAAAGCTAGTAAAGTGAAGTTAAAACTTATCTTTCGATTTACACACAGTGTAAAAACATTAGTAAACTTCTCGTCACTTGAGGAAGCATCAGAAAGTAAAGAAATCAGTTTAGACTTGGGAAAAATGATTGATGCTCACAAAGGAGGAGAAGGTTATCACAGCTTTTCCAAGAGGCAAGAAATGGAGTGAGAAGTAAAATGGTAAATGGCGTATACTTATATAGCTCTTTTCTACCAACAAATATTTTGCACTGATGCCTGGCGTCCTGCTTTACCTCCATCCTGCAGCCTCATTGCTCTTACAGATGTTTGCAGTTGACTATTTGAATACATTTTGTAAGGATGAGTTTCTTTCCGCTTTCTCGAACCGAACAGATATGAGTCTCTGAGATGGCAGAAACGCTTGAGAAGTAAAGTGCAGCATGAATAATGGAGAAAGCAGCTGTTGGAGTGGCTGAATATTCGGTTTTCAGTTTTGGGGAATGAGATGTTCTGAACCGGCTTCAGGAACTTGTGCGACACTAGCCGCGGTTACATGGGCAGAATATCTTGATCGGATCAGTGGTCGGGTTAAAATTCACCCGTGCACATGGGATCAGAAAACCTTTTTCCGATTAGAACAAACGTTCCCATGGCTCACACTCTCGTTCGGAATGAATCATCTGGGCATGCGCAGTAGTGTAAAATCACCCGTATCCGGAAATAGGTCCCGTTGTAAACAAACCACTGGACAGCTTAGGACAGGCTAACACGGGCTAACATCATTAGCCTGATGGACACAAAGTCCAGGACCGTGCGAGAAACGCAGCAATCTGCAGCTTTCTAAGAACTGAGCGACATTTATTTCTGCTCTGAAAAGTTCACACAGACCGCCCCAAAGCCACACTGTGAGCTAGCGGCCCGAGCTCTGTTCGAACACGGTTCCTCCTGAGTCCTGCAGCCGCTAACCCAGAGCGGCGGGACGGCTCGCAGTCTGAATTCTCCCACACATAACAAAACAACAAGACGCACACGTAAAAAAGCACCCCCCCCCCCGACACAAAATTATTAATCCAGCTGCTCTGTTCACTCGGGTGCCAGTGGACCGAGTGAGCGCGCCCTCCCCCGAATCTCCCCCGTGAGGGTTTAAGAGAGGGGAGCGGCGCTTTTGACGGGGCGTCCGCAGAGCCAAACACCGTCTATGCGTGACGTAACCCAGAGCAGTAGTGACACACGATCGGAATGACCGTTTACATGCTCCACGATCGGATAAACGATCGGTATAACCCACCTATCTCGATCGGAAAGAAATTCTGATCCGAACGAGTCTGATCGGGGCAGAGTATTCCGAACGGCGCGTTTACATGACACATTTTCTTTCCGATCAGGCGTTCTTTCCGATTACTTTTGCCCATGTAAACGCGGCTAATGTTTTTCTGGGAGCACCTCATTTGAACATTTCTAAGGGATTGCCTGCTACTCTTTCATGGGGGAGGGATGGGGGGGTATGAAACAGGTTTTACACAACTAAAAAATAACAATATGTTCTTTTCTAGAGAAATACCTGGTACTGAACAGTCCAGTTTTCTAGATTCCTTGGATTTCTTCAAGATAATCAAGTGTAAATGAAATGAAATATTTGTCCAAAACAAACAAGTAAACAAGAATTTATGTCAAATCCTTTCTCATATTAGTTTCCTAAAGTTCAGCCCACTGTTGGTTTTCCACATTGAAACATTCCAAAGGGAACCTTCTAGCACACTGTATAGTCACATGTCTCAATCTAAAGGGTATTTTTTCGAGTATAAATATCATCGATTTCTTTCATTTTGAAACGATTTTATAATGGTGTACAGTCAGATCCATAAATAATGGGACAGCGACACTATTCCCACATTTCTGGCTGTATACATCACCACAATGGATTTGAAATGAAAAGAAGATTTGCTTTAACTGCAGACTGTCAGCTTTAATTTGAGGGTATTTACTTCCAGATCAGCTGAGCGATGTAGAAATTACAACAGTTTGCATATGTGCCTCCCACTTGTTAAGGAGCCAAAAGTAATGGGACAGAACAATAATCATAAATCAATGGAGTCAATTACAGCCTGAAGTCTGGAACGCATAGACATCCCCAGACGCTGGGTTTCATCCCTGATGATCCTCTGCCAGGCCTCCAGTGCAACTGTCTTCAGTTCCTGCTGGTTCTTGGGTTAAGTTTGCCTTCAGCAAATGATACGTATGTTCAATCAGATTCAGGTCAGGTGATTGGCTTGGCCATTGTATAACATTTCACTTCTTTCCCTTAAGAAAGTCTTTGGTTGCAGTTGCTTTGGGTCATTGTCCATCTGCACTGTGAAGTGCCGTCCAATGAGTGCTGAAGCATTTGGCTGAATATGAGCAGATAATTTTGCCCTACTGCTTTTGTCAGCAGTCACTGTTAGGGTTACGTAATTATAATTTGCTTACACGCTATAATTATCATAATATGATTGTCTCAGTTCTATCTTTCAGTAAGAAAACAATGACCTGAAAAGTTCTGATTTTCCAAGATATGATGTTCCTGTCATCTCTTGTGAGGTTCTTCTCTGTGTTAGGGAAAAGTCAAAACCCTGACAGTCACATCATCAATAAATACAACAGAGCCAGTTCCATTAGCAGCCATACATGCCCACACCATGACATTACCACCACCATGCTTCACTGATGAGGTGGTATGCTTAGGATCATGAGCAGTGCCTTTCCTTTTCCATACTCTTCTCTGTCCATCGCTCTGGTACAAGTTGATCTTGGTCTCATCCATAGGATGTTGCTGCAGAGCTGTGAAGACTGTTTCAGATGTCGTTCCTGTTTTTGAGGTTCACTAATGGTTGACATCTTGTGGTAAACCCTCTGTATTCACTCTAGTAAAGTCTTCTCTTGATTGTCGACTTCGACACACATATACCTACCTACCTTCTGGAGAGTGTTCTTGATCTGATCAACTGTTGTGAAGGGTGTTTTCTTCACCACGGACAGAATTCTTCGGTCATCCACCACAGTGGTTTTCCGTGGTCTTCCGCCCAATATTTTTGCTATCTCTCTGATGGTTTTCTTTTGTTTTTTTCAGCCTAATGATGGCTTGCTTTACTGATAGTGACAGCTCTTTGGATCTCATCTTGAGAATTGACACCAAGAGATTCCAAATGCATACAGCACACTTCAAAAACTCATCTGCTCATTGTAATTGGGATGATGAGGGACTAACACACACCTGGCCATGAGAAACCAATTGGCCATTACTTGTGGTTCCTTGACAAGTGGGATATGCAAACTGTTGTGATTCCTACAACGCTTACCTGATCTGGATGCAAAAACCCTCCAATTAAAGCTGACAGTCTGCAGTTAAAGCACATCTTGTTTGGTTCATTTCAAATCCATTGTGGTGGTGTATGGAGCCAAAAATGTGGGAATTGTGTCGCTGTTCCAATATTCATGGACCCGACTGTAGGTCGATTCAATTAACAACTTGCCTCAGACAGATGGATCTAGTTGGATTTTAGGAATGGAAAGTGATTCATTGATTAAGTTGATTAATCGTGACACCCCTAATTCCACGTTGAAAGGATGTTATTCTCACTAAAAAAACATGATTACCTGCTTGTGTCCGGGTTGCAGATTATCCAACCAATCTGTCGAGTCTAAATTTTTTTAATTCAGTTTTTCTTTTACAGAATGAGAATCCTCTTTTTTTCAGACAGTTTGTTTGATTGCAGGGGAATAAAATAATCCTCCCATCCTTCAGAATCTTTAGGATGTAAAACTAACCTCTCAGGCTCAAAATGGAGGACTGTGTTTGTGCAGAATCAGCTTTACTCTAATAAAGTTAGCATGAGATGATTTGTTGTCAGCAGAAGATGGACTGGTGTTCCTGAAGGGGGAGCGGCTGTAGCTGTGTTTTCATGCTGCTCTCGTCTCCTGCAGTATGGAGCACTTGTGTCTGTGTCACACAGGAAGTGCCCAGGGCTTGTTCCTTTTCTGCAGAGATGTGTTTTCTGCATGTCTGACACTCTCCTCCTGCCTCCTCTTATCTCTCCGCGTGTCGTCCTCCTCCCAGTAATTGCTGTCTTCAGGAGGACGGCAGGGCGGAGCGCCGTGCGTTCTTGGGGTGATTCCACCGCGGGGGTGCAGCCCATCAGAACAGTGTTTGATCCCGCATCTCTTTTGGTAATCAGTCGACTTAAGGATTTTTCTGCCCCTGTCGACTCCTAATTACACACTACAGCATCAGGCAGCACCAGGAGGAGGAGGAAGAGGAGGAGAGTTCTCCGTTCGCCTGCTTCAGCTGCGCTACTGTTTCCCGTCATTCTGGAATCACACAGCAGTTGGGTCAGATCTTTAGGTGTAAAAAGCCCTCCTCCATTCATATTTAACCTGCTCCTGCCCAAATTCACTGCATCTTAACACATGTGAATTTCATAAAGACATAAAATATTAGAGTATGTTTGTCCTCGGAACACAGCTGTGTTGTCTATGTGTTGTCATTCAGAAAATGTCCACTAGAGGGAGACAGAGCTGTAAAAGAGGTCGTGCAGTCTGAATATCAGGCTTCACATTTATGAATTTCATATTTAACGTAAACACACTGGAATCTATCAGATACTATTGAGTCACAACATCTGGACCACTGGTTGTAAATGTAATAGTTTTTAGTTGCAATTTCAGTAATTTTGTTATATGTATATTTTGTTATATTTATATATGTTTTATGTATATTTTGTTATATGTATATATATATGTGTATATATATATATTTACTGCTTTATTTCCTATTCATGGAGACTGAAGAGAAGCATGTAATGGATTAAAATAACAGCACAAAAGAAAAGTTTGATATGTAAACTCTTTTCTCTGCAGCTCATTCAACTTAACCAAACCCCAGATTTCTTCAGAATGTTAGGAAAAAGTTGTAGTGTTGCTGGTTTATGGCTACCTTTCTCATTCATCCCATCTGTTTTTGTGTTTCTGCAGCCACAATGAGCGGAAGGTGACCTGTAAGCACCCTGTGTCAGGCTGCCCCTCCCAGGAAAACTGCATCTTTGTGGTCAGCGAACAGTAAGTGTTTCAGAGAAGCTCACCGTGAAGCTGTCTGGAGCGTCAGATCTGCGCAGAAACAGGGCCAGACGTACACAATTCTGTGTTGTGGACAAACGTTTTTTGGGATCTGGGGTCGTGCCGCTAAAGACTGTTAATAAACCATCACCATCATCCCCTCAACACCAGTAAGAGATCGTTGTAGTGACATTACCACCAGAAGCAGAAAAATGTGTACTTTATTGGTTTAAATGTCTACTAAGTTTGGTGTTGCATTTAAGAAGGCCAAATTGGTTTTCATTTTCATTTATCTCTTCTTAAAAATAGCCTAATTTCTCAAAAGATATTTTGCAGCTCAGCCAGCACAGACACGTCTTTTTATATAAACACATCATATTAATATTCCATTCCAAATCAGGATTCTATTCATTACTATGTAAAACTGTGTTTTTCAACTAGTCTGCTGCGATACCATATTGTGCTGTTAGAGATGATCAGGTGTGCCGTGCATTTTAGAAATATCTAGGATCATGAAAGAAAGACTATTTTTTCTTTGTGTTTACTTGATTTCTATTCTTTAATGGAAGCAGTGATTTTGCTGCAACTTTAGCTAATTGGTCCAATTTTGGAAAAGGTTCAACCCCTTAAAGGTTTAATCATATACATCATTAATCTAACCAATCAGACATGGTTAACGTCCTAACTTCCTGGTGTCGACATGGCTCATAAAGTCTCTCAGTTTCAACTAAAACATCGGCTAAAGATCGTGTTTGTTGATGTAGCTCAGTGCTTCTCAATTATTTTTTGCCAGCACTTAGAGAAAGTTTGGAGTGGAGACTTTTTACTGCTCTCCCTGGATTCCACTTGTTTTTCCAAGGGAATGTGTGTGTGTGTGTGTGGGGGGGGGAGGGGGCAGTGGGGGCGCACATTCATGTTGTGTGTTACGGAGGAAGGAGAACAATAATAAAAAGCTTCCCCCAGAATAAATGCTATTGAACCTTTATTAACCCGCTCTGGAGAATCTGAGGGTCCGAACGGGGAAGTGAACCCCGAAGGAGGAACTGCCTTCGGCCCTGGAGAAGCCGGTGTCCCCCTCGATTCTTCTGACCACAGTCAGAAAGGGGGAAAAAAAGTAATGGCGGGGAAAGGTTCAACACCACGTTCGACCATTTTGCTGGAAATGTTTTCAAAAGCCGCCCGGTTGCGATAAGAGCCCTCAAGTTTGGCCTGAATAGAGCTGTCACCCCAAATAAAAATCAAATCGGTGACCTCGTTTCCTTTCCACTAACTGGTCTCAGCAGTATCGTCCGCCATGGTTGGTGTTTATGTTCACGTTCCCGCTTACTTCAACGCAGAATGATGACGTTTGTAGCGTCTCAATGACGTATAGGTCGGATTCATGTGGTCTGGCCGTTCAGACGGAGGTCGCGTTTCAAAAGATCGCATATGTGTCGGATTCAGGACCACATACCCAAGTTGCCTGGATCGCATTTGAAAAGATCAGATACAGGTCGCATAGGGGCAAAAAAATCGAAATTGGGTGGTTTCAGCCTGCAGTGTGAACATAGCCTGGACTCTTCTTGAAAATCCTCACTACTAAAAACGGAATCCTGAGTTGCGTTTTTTAACAATTTGACAATTTTAAGCTAGCTCTCTACTGAGAGAAAATGCTTTGGGCTCAGGATGTGAAAACCAAAAGTTTTCTAAACAAATCCGGAAAAAGAAGTGAACCAGCTTTCGGTGGGAAACAAAAGATCCCTCTGATGAGAATACCAGAAAACCTTACAAAAAGGTTCCTTTCTTGACGTTTCAGCATTTGCCCTCACATCCACAGTTTTTTTTGAGTCATTTCTTTCAACTGTTGAAGTTTCCAGTTACCTTTTCCATTCCATTTTGTCATTCTGTGCTCCTTCTTTTCCCGTTTTCAGTGTAAATTGTGGAAAGTTTGTCCGTGCTGAGAAAGCCACCCAGGCCAGGTAATGTCTCTGAGGCCTCTGGTCTAACAGCTCACAGAGCTTCACCTCTTGGCACCCTTGTCTGCTGCTATCACGGATCTAAAACCTGACCATGCAGCGCTTATTAGCTTTCAAAAACAAACATGGCCTTGGCTTCTTAACCCGTCAGTGAGAGGATCAGCGCTCATGTGTCGGCTGTGGCAGCAACAAACTCACCATCAAAAAGTTTGTTTGTGGAGCTTAAACTTCAGTTTTTGTTTCTTCCTCCAGAAACATTCCTTTGTGAAACTTACCAAAAGCAAAAAGCCAAGAGAAATTTCTGCACGAATGGTAAATCTTCCCAATATTCCCATGATTCAAAACAAGGGACTTTAGAAAGTATTCCTCTCAAAGTCCCACTCTGATCATCTTTTGATTTATCTTCAAAGTGTTCCGCTCATTGTTGCTGCAGTAACACAAAAACAGATGGAACTAATGAAAGAGAACTTTTAAGTGTTCTGTTAAAGAAGCAGGGATCTTCTCTGAAAGCTTATAACACAAAGCAAACCCTGTGTTGCCACATACTGACAGATCTCTGCGACACAACCTGCACACGAGTGTCTAGATCCTCTCTCATATGAGCAAACTATCATGCTTCAGCTGAACAGATTTGTTCAGACCTCCTTGAAGTGGTTGATGTGACGCAGATAATTTCAATATTTACTAATCCGCTGCACATTTCTTCCTCTAAAACCACCAGCATGCATCCACAGAAAACAGCATTCAGTCTTCAATTTGTTTTGTTTTTTTTACTTCATAGACTATTTCTTCTGCTGCTTGTTCTTGGACAAAACCTCTATATGCGTGGAAAAAGTATTTATTTATGCTGAAGATTATTTTTAGAAACCTTTAACCCTCCTTATCTTTTTCTTTTAACGCATTCTGAGCAAAATGTACACATTTCTAAAACACTAAACTGCTCTCAAATCTTTCAATTTTTAATCTTTTTTTCACAAACTTAATAATTTAAGTCTTTCAATGACTGTTAACACAAAGACATTTCTTTAACTTTGCAATCAATCAAAGAGAGATGCCCCTTTAATGCAGACTAAAGATTTTTATTCATTCAAGGGCATCAAATCAGTGTTTTATTTGCCAATCCTAAATCTGGGTAGATACAGAGGGTTGTGTCAAAGTCAGACTGTGGCTGGGGCTCTCAACGACCGCTGGAGAAATTCCGGAGGTGCTGGAGATTGTTGAGGTGCTCCAGGGTAAGGAGGAGGATGAGGAGGTGATGGAGAGCAGAAAGACAGATGGTGGTGGACTTTGACAAACGAATAGCAAGGTCAGTGATGAAGACATTTTTCCAGAAAAGGAAATGGCACAGAGAGATGTATAAGAGTGGAGGGAGGAGAAGACAAGATGATTAGATCTTCTGCTGACAAACTTAATCTAAAAGAGATCAGTGAGTGTAAAGCTGTAGCTGAGATTGTTACCAGGCGATGTGAGGATGACTCTGAGGCTGAGGAAGACGTAGAGGACAAGAA
>CM074507.1:11271005-11337244 GCA_037389245.1 Oryzias sinensis
TTTTTTTCATACATTTTAATGAGAAATGATCTCTTTGTGCTTTAAATGCAGACATGCAGCTAGACGGCTGCGAACGGACAGCGTCAGCAGGAAGATCATCTTTGTTGTAGCAGGACAACGGCCAGGGCTATTGAGCAGCTTTATTATAAATCATATGGATTAACATTTGAAAAAAATGTATTAGATTAGATCAAGGCGTTCCCCGCGATGTTCCAGGCGACGGCACGGCGGAGCGCGGCTGTGGCGGTCCCAGCCCACTGAGCAACGGCTGTTTCTGCGCAAGAGACAGGCGTGCTCCGCCGTCGGTCAGCGGGATCCTCGCTTCTTCTTTCCTCGGCGGAGCTCGGCGTCTGGCCGCTGAGCTCCGCGGAGGAAGGAGAGGCCGAGGATCCCGCTGGACGAGGGCGTAGCGCGGTGTCGTGGACCCAGACGTCGAGCTCGGCGGCTGGCAGCGGTGTGACACCGCGCTACGCCCTCGCTCAGCGGCCAGACGCCGAGCGAGCGACGGGCGAGGCTGGGTCTGCGCGACCGCCGTGCTCCGCCGTCGGTCAGCGGGTCCTCGCATCTCCTTCCTCGACGGAGCTCAACGTCTGGCCGCTGAGCGCCAGCGTAGCGCGGTGTCACAAACCCAGTATGGTTTCTAATATATGTTTTCAAAGGTTAATTCGTATGATTTATAATAAAGATGCTCAACAGACCTGGCATTATTGTCCTGCTATAACAAAGATGATTTTCCTGTTGGCAGCCGTCTAGCTGCATGTCTGCATTTAAGCACAAGAGATCATTTCTCATTAAAATGCTGGAAAAAACTTTTTTTTTCTTTAGAAATGCATTTTTAGTTTACTCTCTGTGTTCATACAAAATGATTGAGAGACTTGCTGTCATATTTGAACGTTTATCAGAAGAGGTATTGAAGCAGGAAGTCCGAATCTGTGAAGATCTTTCTAACTTTACCAAGTTCTCCGAATCCTGCACTCTGATTGGTTGACTCCGCCTCCTCTTACCCTCCCTCCCCCCTAGGTCCATTATCGGACACAGATCAGTTTAGACAAATTTCTCGCAAGGAATGTGTCAGAATTCAGAGCGCAGTTGTAGCGCACCTGTGATTTGCGCCAGCAGATTGGAGCACACGCAGAAGCACATTTGAGCAGTTGTAATCACAGATTTGAAGTTGTAACTCTAAATGAACACATGCAATTGGACATTTGTCAGTTCACAGCAGAAGATTTTTACACACAGATGCAGATTTTTTTTGCACAAGTATTCACATTCTATATTACAAGTTCTCAAATCAAATATACAAGCTCGTCCATTTTGGAACATTAATACCTTCATATGGGGGGGTGCTTTTTTACGTGTGCGTTTTGTTGTTTTGTTATGTGTGGGAGAATTCAGACTGTTAGCCGTCCCGCCGCTCTGGGTTAGCGGCTGCAGGACTCAGGAGGAACCGTGTTCGAACAGAGCTCGGGCCGCTAGCTCACAGAGTGGCTTTGGGGCGGTCTGTGTGAACTTTTCAGAGCAAAAATAAATGTCGCTCAGTCCTTAGAAAGCTGCAGATTGCTGCGTTTCTCGCACGGTCCTGGATTTTGTGTCCATCCATCAGGCTAATGATGTTAGCCCGTGTTAGCCTGTCCTAAGCTTTCGTCCACCTTAATTCTTCCACAAAAAAGTACTGGCCACACATTAAATATAACGATGAGCGAACAGGCACTTCATAATATTCATAACATTAATAAAAGCACGTTTGGAAAATCGTCTCGTATGTTACCGAGCTGCTGCATAAATATCTGTGTCAGAGGTTTGTTTACAACGGGACCTATTTCCGCATCCGGGTGATTTTACACTACTGCGCATGCCCAAATTATTCATTCCGAACGAAAGTGTGAGCCATGGGAACGTTTGTTCTAATCGGAAAAAGGTTTTCTGTGCCCATGTGCACGGGTGAATTTTAACCCGATCATTGATCCGATCAAGATATTCTGCCCATGTAACCGCGGCTATTGTCGCAGTGTGTAGCTACTTCACTCTAAATGGGTCTAGTTCTAGTCATGTCAGGAACTGGTGGTGTAGGACCCAAAATGCAGGAGACCAGGTTTGGTGACTGAAATATTTAATAAGCAAACGACAAAGCCCAGGGAGCAACAAAAGACTGACAAAGAAAAGCATATGATCCAACACTGAAGAACTAAAAACCAGACAATTAAAAAGACTGAGGGTCATTGACAGAAATGAAAACAGCTATGGATGATCAACGTGAACCTGGAGTGATTGATACGGGAACAACTTAAAGCATGCCCAAAACCAAGAACACAACCGAAAAAACCTAACTGAAGCACAGAATCCTCACAAGTCAATGGGTGTGGTTACACTGAGCATTTACAGTGGACTTCACTAAACACCATGCAGAAAAAGAAACCTTTACACCTGGGATTATATCAGATTTTGATTCACTGGGACTTTGTGTACCGTGTTGTTTTTTTATACATTTTGATACATTTCACCAGAGATCGAAAGCTAATTAAAGGTTAAAGCTGTGGGTTATATGTAACATTTTTACAGACGTATCACGAATGAACCACGACAAAACCACGGAACAAGTACGAGTAAACCACAGGAAGAACACATGAATCAACATAAAACATGAACCGTGCACGATTATTGCGCTGTTTATATGCAATTACGTAATTTTAATGTGATATATATGCGCTGTATACGCGATAAAGTTATGCATCGGTGCTACATGCATGAAAAGTCCATTAGACATACGTGGAACGAGCATAGAAAGCCACAAATTTGCATATACACCTTGCAGGAATAACACACAATTGCATAAGATTTACGCTGTTTTTGTGTATGAACTACGCAAGAAACGCATAAACTTAGTAATTCTCAACCAAAAATTATGAACAGTTCCAAACCGAATTCACATAAAGACCCGTCAGCTGAAACCCACGACGGACATCGACGAGTGACCCAAGAAACACATAAATTATGGATATCACACATGTATCTGTTACGGCGGGTGGTTGGGGGAGTACCCAGGCGCAGAGAGGATGAGGCATCGGTTCAAGGTGGATAGGGGCTTTAATATTAACAAAGACTACAAACCAAGAAAAACACTGCATAAGCAGGCTAGAAAACTCGAAACATTATAAAACACTCGAAACAGGGGAACAGCCGAAATATAATCTATGGACCAGCACAGGAGAAAGGGAATGACAAGACTTAAATACCTACAGACAAACGAGACACAGGTGAACACAATCAGGAAGGATGGGGACCAAAGTAAAACTCAAAACTACAACAAAACAGGAAACCCTACAAAATAAAACAGGAAGTAACACAACCTATCCAAAACCAAAAAAGAACCAAACATAAAAGGAAAGAAAGTGAAACCGTTACAGTATCACGGAAGACTGAAATTTCATACGTGGACAATGTGCAAAATATACATAGTGGGTGTGTCACACAGCTTTTAGGAATGTAAGACTAAGATTCTTTGCACCATTATAAGATAAGATGGGCTCAAATAAAGAAGAAAACCTTAAAGTGTGTGTGTATACTTATGCATGTATGTGTGTCACTAGACTTTTACTGACATAATGCAACTTTTGACCCTGTAGGACAGCAGCGGCATGAAGTTGTGGAAGAAGAGGTGGTTTGTTTTGTCAGACATGTGCCTCTTCTACTACCGTGGTGAGAACCTACAAACACACGCAGACACTCAAAAGCAAACAAGTTTTCTTGCCTTAAACTCTATTTTTGTTAACATCTAATCAAGACAAAAATGTAAGTTTGCTCCAAATGGACCAGAGCTTACATGCCTGAAGTCATTTCACATTTAGAGATAGGGAGAGAACCTCGGTCACCTGGAGAGAGCTCGAGGTGGCTCGGATATCTGATCCGGATGCCTCCTGGACGCCTCTCTTGGGAGGTGTTCTGGGTATGTCCCACTGGGCGGATTCCCCAGGGAAGACCCAGGACACAATTGATAGACTACATCTAAATCCAAATTGCTTCCCTACCCCTACATTTATCCCTCCAAGCAGAGATATATGAAAAAAATACAGAACTCAAAATCCGATGTTACTACTGCTCAATGTTCAATAGCCACCGGTAAGCTACATTAGCCCGTAGCTACCAGCCCTTGGAAAATACAAAACATCTTTTTGATAACTTTAAAAAGTCAAGCAAAAACAAAAAGTCATTACTTACATTTAAATGTAAACATCTGTCTTCAGAGCACATCCACATGAGGAAATGCATTTCTCCTCTGTGCCACAGTGCAACATTCTTCACACTACTGGCCGAGAGATAGCCAGCCTTAAGCTACTACGGCTCATGTAACTCAGCTGACCTGGGACCGCTTTGGGGTCTCCCCAGAGGAGCTGGCTGGCTGGCTGGTTGGCTGGCTGGCTGGCTGGCTGGCTGAATGGATGGATGGCTGGATGGATGGATGGATGGATGGATGGATGGATGGATGGATGGATGGATGGATGGATGGATGGATGGATGGTGAAATGACAAACGAACAAAGAGAAGACGTGTAATATACTGTTTTTTGTAGAACACAAGTCAGAAATCAAACCAAATCAAAACCATAACCCAAAAGTTGAAGTCTGAAGTGAATGGTGATTAATAAAAAAAATAATTGTTGCATCTCTAGGCTTTGTGAATCCATCCTCATAGCTAGCACCAAAACAACAGACACATGATTTCTGAACCTTAAGACGGGTTCAGAGCTGATGCTCAAAGATAATCATTGCCAGATCTAACATCTGGCAATCCAAAGGCTTAACAGGTCACAGTGGACAGAGAACTAAACTGTAAAAAACATGATCTCAACCTCAAAACAGGTCAAAACAGGCAGGCAGGTCAAGATCATTCACCTGAAGAAAAAAATCTCTTAACAAGTCAGCAGAGATGCAGAGTGATGATGGTAGTACTCGTGATGGTACTGCTGTTTTTGGTGAACAGGCCTATTTCTAAACACTTCTGCTAGACTTCTACTCTCCTCAATGCTGGCTGTAGCTTTCATAGCAGAATGCATGGAGAAAACCCAGAGGGCACCAAGGAACTTCATTTCAGCTGATGAGAACCTTTTCAAAGTAGTATAGTCAAAAGTTTAGTCTGCATCTTCAGAGACAGGTTCTGGTATTATGCTGCACCATCCAAGAGCAGGCGTGAAGGGGAGCTCAGGCTTATCTTCTGTGCAGCTGATCAACCCAACCTCAGTGCAGTGACAGCTAACAGAAAAGACATTTGGGTCGATATATTTCTGTTCTAGAGGTTGCCAGCTGTTGTCTTTCTTTGCTACAGATGAGAAAGAGGACAACATCCTGGGAAGTATCCTGCTTCCCAGCTTCCACATCTCCATGTTGTCAGTGGATGACCACATCAGCAAGAAATATTGCTTTAAGGTAACTAGTTCAAAGTGTTATTTGCGTGACATAATACTGAGACTTGGGGGGGGGAGAGGCTATATGGGTATGTCAAAAATAAAAATGAGTTTATTTCTCCAAAGGAAAGCTATTAAAGCTAATTGTACAGAACATAGATGCCTAATATCAATTTTTGATGGTCATTTTTATAACGTTAACTGTACTGTCATGCAAATTTACGAACATTTAAAGTCATGGGTGTTTATGGTGTATTGTATACCTTATCATTCAGTTTTTAGTTTGCTGTGTGTTGTCATTTGTTTTATTTGTCACTTTTTTGTTATTGGCTGAATCCGAATTTGCTTTCCTACCTTTACTGCTTCTCCCTATCCCTCCTAGCAAAAAGTTGTGGAAATAATGGTGTCTTCAAATTTAGATGTTACTACCAACCGATGATGTCATCAGTACTCGACGGTCATCTACATTAACAACATCGGTTTTACGTCTTTAAAAAGTTACAAAAAAACAAAGAGTCCAATGTAAAAATGTCAACTTCTTTGCTTCAGAGCACTCCCACATGAAAAAATGCACTTCTCCTCTGTGTCACAATGTGACGAGTATTATCCTACTGGCAAAGGGAAAGGCAGCCCTAAGTCGCTACGGCTCCCCTTTAAAAAACACTTTTGGACACCACTACAGCTCTAAAGCCCCTACAATTGGAGCAATAGGGAGGAGCTAGAGGGGTAGGGAAGCAATTTGGATTGGCTTTTGAATGTTAAAAAACTTTGTTCAAACTCTGTTTGAATTCTCAACTATGTTCCAACGCATACCAGGCCACTCACCCCAACATGCGCACCTACTATTTCTGCACGGAGACGGCGAAGGAGATGGAGGTGTGGATGAAGGTTATGACTGATGCTGCACTTGTCCAGGCTGATCCTGTCAGAAGGTTGGCGCTCCTCTCTGAGCCATTTAACCCTTCACTCACAATTCAGACTTCTGTTTTTGAGCGTATTCAAACCCTTTATCAATGCCCAATTAGGGGAATTAGTGGAAGTTATCCAGTAGTTACTTTGTGTTGACCTGATCTTCATCACAAAGGTGAGGCAGACATCCTACTCCACGTGATGAGAGGCCATGATGGAGTTTCCAAACAAGCTAGAAAGAGAACAATAACTAGACTTTTGGGAAACCAGACTCTGGTTACCTGAGACTTGAAATCTAAACCACTTAACCACATCTGGTGTAAAACAGCAGCATTATATTAGCTAATTTCCACCTGCAGTATCATTGACTGTACATGAGAACTGGACTGAGCGAGTGTGACGTCAACCATAGAAAATGCCTTACTTATAAGAACACTGCTTGTTGGAGGCAGACGACATCAGTAAGCACTGATTGGTCCGAGTTGGTCGAGTCAACGCAACCACTCCTGACCAAACAGGAATGAGCTTGTTGGAAGTCCACACTCCTTCCACTGAAAGCGGGGCCTTTTATTCAGGTGTCTGATTGGTCATTTTACAACTTAAATAACTTGCAGTACTACAAAAGTATTATCAAAACAAATTAGGATTAGCAAGAAAATGTTAAAAAGATGTTGTAGAGAAAGAATCTTTATTCTGACAAATAGACTTACTGAGTAACAGCTGTTCTTTACTCTATAGACGTCTATTGGATTTCAGCTTTTTGGGACCAGTAAGTACTTCATGTTTGGAATGCCAGGGTGAAGGGCTCACTCAGTCCAGTTCTCTTATACAATCAATGGCAGTACCTTCCATAAATCTGTTTAAAACATATATTGCATTACCTAAAAATATACATTTAAATGTTGTAAAAATACTGGTGCTAAAAAAAGAACAACAAATAGTCATGAGACGTTTTTTTTAGAAATGTCATCTCAAATTTTTAGATCACTGATCACAAACTATACAATACAATAACCATTTGTATTTGATGACCCCCCAGCCCAACCCCATGCTCCCTTAATTTTGTAACATTTTCTTTTGTCACAGACTTGACAAACTTAAGGTGGACCAACAGACGCCTTTAGAGCTGAACAACTTGGTGAACCACAAAGTCCTAACGCTGCCGGAGATCCAGAAAAACGAGCGCAATAGAGAACCAATGAGACAACACTCCCTCTCACAGCTGGACCACAAAAGGCAGATAGAAGAAAAGCAGAACTCCAAAAGGGAGTACTACACGTTACAGAGAGACGGAGAAAGGTACTCTGTGAAGAGGGATGGAGTCAGTTACATGCTTCAGAAGGACGGCGACCGCTACCTTCTCCACAAGGATGGGGAGAAGTTCTTACTTCGAAAGGACGGTGAGAAATACTCTGTGCCGAAAGATGGAGAGATGTTTGCTAATCACAGGGACCTTAAGAAGTGCGCCGTTCAGAAAGTGGACAATAAGTACACAGTGTTGCAGTCAGAGGAAAAATATCCTCCAGAGCAGCGCCTGCTCACAAAGGACGGGGGAATGTATGACGTGCAGAAAGCCAGGGACCAGCTCCCATTCCACCAAGATGGACAGAAACTCAGGAAGGATGTGAAGAGACAGCTTTCCTTACGGGAGGGAGAAAGGTGCGGCACAATGAGGGAGACGGGAAGCAAGTATGGGACCATCCATGTTGTCAACAGGTATGGCAGCATGAAAGAGGTGAGGAAGTACAGCACACTGAGGGACGGGGACAGATATGCTCCTCTGACGGACTCTGAGAAGTGCGCAACACTTTGTCATGGAGATAAGTACGTCTTGCAGCGAGACCTGCGCAAAGACAGGGTGCTGGCTCATAGCAGCAGCATGAAACTGCAGACGGCTCCTGAACTCCCAACCACAGCACCAGGCCAGAGCCAGGCCAACGCTAAGAAGCCCGACAGCTTAGGGTCCTGGCCAGAGGAGCCAAACGAGAACACGGATGGACGGCTTGCCAATCCCGCCAACAAGAGTCCGGCTCCAGTCCAGGAGCTAGAAAATGGTCTGTCCAGAACCAGCTCTGTGCAGCGGCTGGAAAACTGGAGCAGCGCTCAGAGGACGAGAGGAGTGGACAACGACGCAAGGAGGTGAGGCTAACCTGGAAATAACCTTTGTCTAATAAGAAGCAGTCTATATCTTTATTAAGCAAGAGAGAATGATTAAAGCTGAAGGTGACGACTGAGGACACTCAGACCCTGCAAGAACGGAATATGATGCAATCCAAAGCTTTAAAGGCAAAAATTGATGACTGAGAATCAAATGGATTTATTTTTGTCTTATGCTCCGGTAAATGCACATTCCTAAACGCGCATTTAGCCCATGGTGTTTACACTGGACAAGCAGGGAGGGCTTTGTTTTTTTCTACTGTTTACTAGAGTATGTCTGCCACCTTGGCGTCAAATAATTCAAGCCGGACTCAAATTAATTAGATTTCCTTAAGATCAATTTTCAAGCGGTTGGTACTTACATGAATTAAAAAAGACGCAATTTATACATCACTACCAAATCTGAGTCCCTGATTGGTTAAAGTTTGCCCTCAACGGCCGCGTGCTTTGTACGTATGTGACAAAACCCTCCAACACTGACGAATAAAGGAACTCAAAAACTAAGATGACCAAGCCAGAAAATGTCACAACATAGAGCCAAAAAATGGCAGTAGAAACGTGTGTAGCAACGGTGAAGTCCGAAACGCGCAAATATGTCCGTTTACGTAGACTTTTCACTGGAAGAGGCCGTTTGAACATGCATTTCACAGAGCGGTGGGAATGTAGCTTAACAGGAACATTGCTGCAGTAAGAAGAAAATGTCAATATTATGAAGTTATCTTAACTCAGTTATTTTTGTGACTTTTGTTCGTTTTGTTCTCTTAGACCTTTAATCTGTGATCTGTGGGAATTCTCCGATTATTTTGGTCAAAAGTTTTTACATTATACAAGGCAAAAGCCTGTACATCTCGCACAAATGCAGGGGCCAACACACTAATAAGAAGAAAACACACAAAAATGTGAAACAATCTGGAACTACCGGTACACACTTTCATACATTTTTCTGTGTTTTATTTCAGTCTAAAAAAAAAAATCAAGGACAGACTTTAAATAACTTTGGTCTCAGACTTGCATGACACTCCATGTGGAGAAGTGCTGCTTCAGCAGTTTTGTCACGATAAGGACTTTGAAACGTCTGATCTGTGTGTCACTGTTAACTGGATCAAATGGGGACTGACACAAAGAGAGGAGGAATTATTCCGTTTAAATATTAGATTGCACGCTTTTGTGACTGAGACATGTTCAAATCTACCTCCCATGATGAGCCACTAAGCTCCTTTTTGGACTGAAACGAGTCCTGTTCTGAAATGGGTTCAAACAAAGGACCATTTTAATAACTATGGAGCTTGGTAGATTAATCAAGCTAAGTCTGCAAGGGTCTTTCTGTCCGGATATGATAAACGTTAATGGTGCAGCACACGACTACAAAGATCATCTGACGAGATGTGGGCATAAAGTTTATTTTTAAAATCGACTTTTATTTTCTTTCAAAAGAAAGATTGAGACTGTTTTGTCGTCTTTTTCTCCAGTATGATGTCGTACCAGACATTGCCCAGGAACTTGCCCAGCCACAGTGTGCAGCCCCGTTACTCAGATGGTTACTGCACCCTGCCCCGTAACAGCATGATGAGGCCCGACAGCATTTGCAGCGTGACCGGCTCCATATATGACCGGGCCCTCCGGCCAGCCGTCACCGGTGGCGTCAGCTCTGCAGAGAAGAGGAGATCCATGAGAGATGACACCATGTGGCAGCTGTATGAGTGGCAGCAACGGCAGGCAAGGCAGAGTCTGGCTGCTCCTTCTGGTATGTCTTACTGTACTGTTTTAAAAGTCTCCTCGGATGCACGGCATTGTTTTGTTTTTGTTTGGATCTCAAAGGATTTGGTTTTAAAGACCCACTCGGAAAAAAAATTTGTTTTTTTAACATGTTCTTTTTATGCATTTTTCGGATGATGGAGGGCATTGATAAAGAAAATAAAGATTAAAAATGCCTTTCTTAGCATTTCTTTAGTAGAATCATTGTAAATCAGGAGCAGATGAAAACATTTTGTTTGAAAAAAATCATATTTGTGATGTAAAAAAAACGTGAACGTCTGTTTCCCTCGTCTTAGCTGGAATCTGGATCAAAACTGTACGGCTGGATAGATCTGATATTGTTCACCATTATTGTTGCACCACCAATGTTAAGTTAAGGGGGTGAGGGGCTGTAAGCTAGCCGGACAGGGCATAAACAGAGGACTCTGTTATGGGTGATGGGGAAGGGGGTGGGAGTTACTACATACCAACACTGCAGCTAAAAGACCACTGGGAATGATTTGAAAGTAGAGGAAAAAAATGATCGAAGTGGAACTTTGAGGGTTTATCTAGAAGACTTTTCATTGCTCATCTAAGGAGCAGACTAGGAGTCTCAGTAACTGTACTAAGAAGCATCTCCTGCTGCTGACTAAAATGTACGTATAAAAGTTTTTTGGAGTATTTGCTGAGAAGGTTTGGAAGAGACGTAATTTATATTCAGTTATCTAAAGGTCGTGCTACGCAGCCACTACGTACGTTTTGCACATTTTTCTCCTATAAGTATTTCATAAGTATTTCTTGCGTTCGTCATTCGTCGATATGTAAAGATGTCCGTCGAGGGTTTTGGCTGACGGGTCTTTACGTGAATTTGGTTTTGAGCCTTTTTAAACTTTTTGATCTGTTCATAATTACGCAGTTTATGCATATTTTACTTTAATTTTTATTTTTTTATTTTTTTGTTGCGCTCAGAGAAGTCAGCAAAATCAAAGATAGGAAATGAGCGAGATGTGACCCAACTCATGCAAAAACATGTGTTTTGCAAACACAAAAACATTTTTTGAAAGCAAAAAATAATTTGAAAGCAAAAAAAAATAACAAATTGAAAAAAAAAAGGAAAAGCAAATATATAATATTTTCATTTGCAACTTAGAAAGTTTTGTGTCCAACATAATGGCAGAAATATCACTCCATACACTTTGAGACCATAGTTGCATTGCACAGGGTTTGTAAATCAGCGTGTTTGTCCTGCTCTTCCCTCCAGGTGCCGGTCACTATGCAACCCTCCCTAACAAAAAGAGCATGGACATTTCTCAGTATGCTGCCCCCTCCATCCCTACCTCGCCGTCACACAGCTCTGTGGGCCTGTACAGCACTTTCTCTCCTCCCCGTCAGTCGCTGACTCACAACCCAGCCAACTCGCACTCTGAGCTGACCTCACCTGTCGTCAGAGGGGATGTGACATTGGAGCGCAGGCCAAGGTCACTCCCTCCTAAGGTGAGTGATATAAGGATACATTTGTGCAAGCTGCACATTTAAAACCAATAAGATCGTTGAGTTTTGTGTTTTATTTCAGTCATCATTACGCCGCTGCTCCACTCTCTGGAGGACATTTACCCAGCAGACATTTCTCAAACTGGTTTTTCTCCTCCAAACACACTGAGCTTATGGTATTTCCTCCCTTTGGTTCTCTTCTTGGGTTTGTGGAAACTCTGTCTTCTTTCACGCTGAAGTGAACCATTCCTCCCTTTGGTTCTCTTCTTGGGTTTGTGGAAACTCTGTCTTCTTTCACGCTGAAGTGAACCACACCAGAGTTCACCTGCAGGTTGAACAGACACAATCATTCTGTATGGGACCAGAGTTTTCTTGCTTGCTCTCAACCACAGTAAAGGTGCGCTTTTCACACCTATGGTGCCGTCAGTAGAAAGCTGCTCTGGTACAGATCTGAATCCTGAGTCCAGTTGCTCAAAGCGCTTACAATATGTCCATTATTCATTCACTCCTCATTCATGCTTGGTGATGGTAAGCTACTGATGTAGCCACCTCCGTCGGCAGACTGACAGAGGTGGCCACACTTTTGTGTTCACTGCTGCTTCTTAGATATTGTATGGCAAGTAGTTGTTTTGAATAGGCGGTTTTGGATGACAAACCACCTAATGTTCTCTCCCTGAGCTTGACGAGCTGGAAACAAGGTGGCATCTATTCCCATTAGTGCACTGCACTGACACAGACATTGAGAAACAGTGTCCATTGCCCGGGAAAACTAGCTACTGAAAAATACAAACACAAATATCAACAGGCTTCTAAATTAGAAAGTCACATTTGTCAATGAAGAAAGTGGACCTCAATCAACGAGAAGTTAGCCCTGCAGCCTTTAGCTTCTCGTGTGAAAACTGTAGTAGGAGTTAATATTGCTTCTTATATAACATAATTTGCTTAGAGCTTTTCAAAGGTTCAGAGCGCTGCTGCTTGCCTCCCAAGCACGACATGTCGTCCTCTTTTGCACAGGCTCAAAGTCCGTTACAGAACCCATTTGACCATATTTACTCGTGTTTTCCGAGCTTTCCATGGCTTTGCAACACTCTACCTAAAGAAAGTTTTAATGCTCCACAACCAAAGCACTGTAAATTTTCTAGAGCTGGGCTGCCCAGCCTTTTCTAAATCTACCACCCTGCCTGTTTTTCCACACCTCTGCCTAGCTGCTTGGCTAGATCGGGTTCAATCAGCCAATCAAAAAGTGGAAACACCTGAGTCAGCTCATCCTAATTTCTAATGTTAATATCTGGAACTTTCTTTCCTTTGTTGTTTTTGTGCTTTAAGATGTAATTTCTATTAAATCTAAATGAAAAACCTTTAATTATCTCTGGCTTAAACTCCCATTATATCTCAATGACCCTTTTTAATGTTTTGATTATGTTTGTCTTTTTAATGCTTTTATTATCATGCTTTTTGTTTATGTAGAATGTGCTTTGGTCAGCATTTTGTCGTTTAAGGGGTTTTGTGTTGTTGCATCTGTATTTTTACAGAGCCATAGTGGACACATGCAATGACAACTAGAACTGAACATGGATTTAACTGGATTTAAGGAAGTCAACTGAATACACGACCAGGCTAAATAATTTAAGAAAATGTATTGAAACATCTAAAAAGCCACAAGTAAAGCACAATTTAAAATGGATTCATATTGTGGAAATGGGGAGGGGGGGAGTCGATCAGGGAGAACCTGCAGACGGCTGACTTCCAGAGAGTCCGGTAGACATCCTGTCTCTTTTCTCGCAGTATGGATATTCTCTGGACCGGCGATCTATGGCAGCCTGCACCCCTCCTCAGCCAATCACTGCACAGTCTCTGCAGGGCAAGACGGTGAGTGGCTCTGTGGCTCCAGACACACACGACGCATCACAGACACGCATCCAACACACACCTGACATACACACCTGAAACACACCAACACACACCTAATATACATCAACACACACCTGACACACCCCTGACATACACATATGATGCACATCAACACACACCTGACAAACACACACCTGACATACACACCTAATATACACCAACACACACCTGGCACACACACTCCAAACACATACAGAAACATCGCCAACAAACACCTGACATACACATATGACACACACCAACACACACCTGACATACATGACACACACACCAACACACACCTGACACACTCACCTAGTATACACCTACACTCACTCGACACACGTCCAACACACACCTAGGTATCTGAGTGTGCTCTGCTGCTGCTCATCTTTTTTCTTTTTTCTTGGGGGAGCTCTGTGTTTTTAAATAGCCGATAACATTTTTAATGTGGCAGACGTAAAAGAAACAAGCAAAAGCCTCCTTTCTAGCTCTGTCTCCATCCCAATCAAAATATTTTCTCTTGTCTTTTTTGTTCCGTTTCTCTAGTTTCAAAGCCCCAGAGGTTTTTTTTTTGTCAACTATAGATTAAAAGCACAGTTCCTGTCTTAGTCAGTGTTCTTTTAGCAAACTTAAAGAGTCTAATGATTTTTCCTCTCTCCTCTTGTGTCAGAGTTTGACTCTCTGGAGCAGAAAGAAAAGTCTGTGCAGTGTCTGCAAAAAAAATAAAATAAAAATACATTTTTTCGCACCAGAAGTGATCATTTACCAATTTCCATGTTTTCTCTTAACTTTTCTGCTCCTCAGAACTTTACATTTTCTCTGTTTTACATCTTCTCTGCGTTGTGCTCCAGGTTTCACTGCAGGCTTGAACTGAAACAGTTGAGTTACTTTCAGTAACGTGTCTGAAAAGGCCACAGCACATCATTCTGGATGAAACCACAATTCTGCACTTGTAGGAGGATCAAAAATAAATCTCTGTGGTGTCTTGTTGTTCTCCTCTGTGTGTTGCTCTGTGCAGCCCGAGGAGCTGACCCTGCTGCTGATCAAGCTCCGCCGGCAGCAGGCGGAGCTCAACAGCCTGCGGGAACACACTGTAGCTCAGCTTGTGGCCCTGGGCATGGAGGGGCCAAACGCCAAGGTCAGCAAGGACTTTTATGTCTGTGCATGAGTGTGCAGGGAGGTGCCCAAACTGGAGTGGTTGGTGGGTGATGGTGGTGGTGGTTTAGGGGGGTCTGGTGAGTGCACTTTGGAAAATGAACATCACCAAACAGGGTCATCAAGCCTCCATCAAGTCAGATGTTAGCAGTAGTTTACCCAGAATAGAGAAAAATTGACCTATTTAATAAAGCAAATGGTCGGAGGTATTTCCTTTCTTGTTTTTACATGCATTAAGAAAATCGACTCCGTTTTTGTTAGACAAAAATAACAGATTTACAGGTATCAGTTTTCTTCATGTTCAGTTTGAATATGGTGTCACGTTTGGATGGAGAAAAGTCCTCACTTCAGGTTCGTCTGTTAACATCACAGCTGCATCTCCATGACGATGATCCAGGGAAATTTTGCCACTTAGAGGAAGAAGTTTTTGATCAAAATGACTACAGAAAAAGGCACGAAAGCAACAATTGAGTTTTGTAATTGCAAACACGTCTATAGTAAAACTGCCTAGATAAATTCTAATTTAATTAAAAACACAATATTGGAAATGCATTACAAATATAGATAATATTGGAAATCCTCATGAACCCTAAAGTGTGATCATGTAAGAACATAAGGAAGGAGTGCAGTGGTGAGGCATCTATGTGCTGAATTGTTCCACTCTGATCATCTTTTGATGTATTTTCAAAGCGTTCCCAGTGGTCTTTTCATTATGATTATGACTTTTTTAGACAAAATCCAAAAACCTGTGTCGTTTTCTAGGACATAGTTTCTGCAGAGCTGTAGGAGTTCATAAGAAATTTACCCGTGTTGTGGGTGGGACTGTTGATGTGAGGCAACTACGCCCCCGACCCTTCCTCACTGTAGAGAGCTCTCTGTCTACATGCTCTTCTGCTAGCTTCCAGCCGCTCACAAACCCAGCCTAATATTAGCAGTGCAACAAAAATGGCTTTCAATATCAGAGCTAAGCAGTTGGACAGTTGTTCTTATCCAGATTCCAGGTCAGACAAGGAAATAAAGACGTTCATGGATCTATTTATCTGTAGGGATCTATGTGTTTGCGCATTTTCCAAGTATGAAATTTCAGTCTTCCGTGATACATTCGTGATATATGTAATTCATGTGTTTCTTGCATCCATCAATGTGTGCAGATGTCCGTCGAGGGTTTTGGCCAACAGGTCTTTACTTGAATTTGGTTTTGAGCTGTTCAAAATTTTTGGTCCGTTGAGAATCATGCAATTTACATGTATTCTACGTAGTTTATAAGCAATTATCACCTAAATCTGACGCAATTGTATGTGATTTTTGCAAGATACATATGCTAGTTTATAAGCAATTATCACGTAAATATTACGCACTTGTATGTGATTTTTGCAAAATACATATGCAAATTTGTGTCATATACAGTACAGACCAAAAGTTTGGACACACCTTCTCATTCAAAAGAGTTTTCTTTATTTTCATGACTATGAAAATTGTAGATTCACACTGAAGGCATCAAAACTGTGAATTAACACATGTAGAACTATATACATAACAAAAAAGTGTGAAAATATTGAAAATATGTCATATTGGAGGTTCTTCATAGTAGCCACCTTTTGCTTTAATTACTGCTTTGCACACTCTTGGCATTCTCTTGATGAGCTTCAAGAGGTTGTTACCTGAAATGTTTTTCACTTCACAGGTCTGCCCTGTCAGGTTTAATAACTGATTCCTTGCCTTATAAATGGGGTTGGATCTGGTGGATACACAGTTGATAGTCCTACTGAATAGACTGTTAGAAGTTGTATTAATTAGGTCAAGAAAAAAGTAGCTAAGTACAGAAAAACGAGTGGCCATCATTACTTTAAGAAATGAAGGTCAGTCAGTCCGACAAATTGGGAAAACTTTGAAAGAGTCCCAAAGTGTCCCAAAGGAAAGGAGCTGGTGACACTGTTGGAGATTTATTCCAAATTGAAGGCATACTGAACCAGCATGGCTACCACAGCATCTTGCAGTGGCATGCTATTCCATCCAGTTTGCGTTTAGTTGGACCATCATTTATTTTTCAGCAGGACAATGACGCCAAACACACCTCCAGGCTGTGTAAGGGCTATTGGACCAAGAAGGAGAGTGATGGGGTGCTGCGCCAGATAACTAAGCCTCCACAGTCACCGGACCTGAACCCTATCTAGATGGTTTGGGGTGAGCTGGACCGCAGAGTGAAGGCAAAAGGGCCAACAAGTGCTAATGATCTCTGGGAACTCCTTCAAGACGGTTGGAAGACCATTTCAGGTGACAACCTCTTGAAGCTCATCAAGAGAATGCCAAGAGTGTGCGAAGCAGTAATTAAAGCAAAAGGTGGCTACTATGAAGAACCTACAATATGATATATTTTCAGTAGTTTCACACTTTTTTGTTATGTATATAGTTCTACATGTGTTAATTTACAGTTTTGATGCCTTCAGTGTGAATCTACAATTTTCATAGTCATGAAAATAAAGAAAACTCTTTGAATGAGAAGGTGTGTCCAAACTTTTGGTCTGTACTGTATCTCTAACGGACTTTTCACACATGTACCAAATCACGTTTAAATTACTTAACTGACACACAAGTCATTAATGAATTACATATACAGCACCACAATCACGCACAGTTGGTGTGATTATTGGTGTGTTCTTTTCAGTGGTTTTTTCATACTCGGTTTTAATGTGGTTCATTCATGATACATCTGAAAATTTCACGTAAAGACCACTACTTTTCTCACTTTTTCCATGTATGACCAATTTTCATCCGTGCAATATGCGGAAAATCTACAGCAGAAAAGGATGTTAACAGTTTGACGTACATTTAAGCAGAAATGTCATACCAATACTTGGTTATATGCATGCTAATCATTTCATTTTGGTTGCATTGCACTGGCATGTCATTGTGATGTGACGAGACAGCATACAGGTTTTCTGGTGTTGTGTTAAGATTACGAGTTTATTGCCATTTGTACATATTAAACATTTGTACAGGTCTAGGGGTTGTGCATGTTGTTGCATGTCATTGCATCTGTTGGGATTTCAGATTGTTGTAATGCATGAAAACTTTCTCTTTAAAACGACGTATAGAACAAAGGAGATTAAGTCAAAGGGGAAACCTTGTGTGAGCTAAAAAAGAAGTCTTACTTAGGAGATATTTGTGAATACTCTCATTCATCCAGAATGGTCACAGAAAAGAAGAAAATTGAAAAAAATGTCGTCTGGACTCTGATCCAAGAGGCTTCTCAATTCAGATCAGACCAAAAAGGAGAAATTCCAAAATTATAACAAAGGAAAGCCTGTTAACCTGTTATCAGCATGTAGCTCCTCTGATTCTTGTAGAACAAATCTTCTGAGCATTGATGAGAAACTTGTTTGCTGTAACATAGCCAAGTCTCTGTTGGTCTGAAGGCAGCAGGTGAAATCAGACATTCAACCTTCTGAGCTGAACTGTTTCATAAATTCCTCCACAGTTCTTGGGTATTTCTTCTTATCTGCACCTTCTTGTTTTTTTCTCTTATGACCTTCATTTGCTCCTCTGTCTTTGAAACCCTTTTCCATGGTTTCTCCTTCTTTTTCTGTGGCTTCTGCAGACAGATGTTCTCACCCATCACCTACAGAGGAACCTGACTTACCTGGACAGCCAGGTGAGGAGTGTAAACTGTCCAACACTGGAGCGAAGCTTTCCCTTACTGTAGACAAGAAGTTGAAGCCTGTGAGCAGACCCGATATCATTTTACTTGAGACAAACACTCTAATTAAAAAATCTTAAGCCACTTTTTTCACCTCAAATCCATTTTATAATTTGGATTTGATGTTTATTGGTGGCTTACTGTGATTTTGCCAGAGGTAGTTATGAGTCACACACTTACTGGAGTAGCTGATCATTTGATGGCACCATAGTTCTTACTTTTGGCTCCCATTTCTCATTTTTTTACACATTTTATGTTATACATCAGAAAAAGCATAAGAATCCTGATCAGATAAATAATTATTCGCGAAACAATATCTGCACCTGGACAAAACTATTCATGTCTACATAGCAAATTTAGCAGATCTCCCTGTGAAATGTCTCCAAGGACTTGAGAGCTGTCATAACCCATTACAGTTACATGTCACTACAAGGCAGTGAGCAGCTGTTCCCTCCAGGGTTTCAGCCTATTCTTCACTGACCACATTTCACTCTCATCCCACCACATGCTGAAGGTTTCAATGGCCTTGTGGAGGATGGTCCTTCAGATGTGGCAAGTGTGGGATCCACTCTATGGATGGATTACACCAAGATCAAAACTGGCACTCTGCATCCCGTGTCACTGCTTTGGACTGTCAGAGTCAGCCACAGGCTGGAATCATAGCAGCAGATAAAAAGTCAGCAGAATCACAGAGGGATGCTTTCATCACATGCACTGTGTAAATCAGTGCAGCAGCTTGGGAGAGGAGGTGTCCTCAAAAAGAAATGGCTGTTTGCAGCCATTTAAAGCTAGAAGACTGGTTTTAATCTTGCCTCTAAAGCTGCATTCACACCAATTCATGCAGCAGGGCCGTCCAGTTTCATTGCTAAGTCAATGTACAGACGCGATAAGAGGTACTGCCGTGCGATTTAAGTGTTGAGCACGACGCAGCAGTCTAACTAAAGCGCAATTTGGGCAGCGAAGCGATAATTCAAATATTTGAACTTTGACAAAGAATTCACATCTCGTCAACCAATTAGGGACTCGGTCTTGTCCCGTGAACCAACATCGAGGAGAAGCTCATTGTTCTCATGAACTTTATGATGTTTTTCTTATTTGCAACAAGATCATATTAAAAAGGTCCCCTAATTGTATTCTTATATTTAGTGGGCCAAAAAGTATTTAGGTAGCCACCAATTGCGCAAGTTCTCCTACTGAAAAAAATGAGAGGGCTGTAATTTTCATCATAGCTACACCTCAACTTTGAGAGACAAAATGAGAAAAAAATCCAGGAAATCACATTGTCTGATTTTTAAATAATTTATTTGTAAATTTGGGTAGATAATAAATATTTGGTAACCTACAAGGCAAGATTTCTGTCTCTCACAGACCTTGTAGTTTTCTTCTGTAAGAGGATCCTCTGTCCAGTCCTTACCTGTATTAATGACACCTGATTGAACTGGTTATTTAGACACCTGTCCACAACGTCAAATAGTCACACTCCTAGTCCACTATGGGAAAAGACCAAAGAGCTGTCTAAGGACACCAGAAACAAAAATTTTGACCTGCACCAGGCTGGGAAGACTGAATCTGCAATAGTTAAGCAGCCTTGTGTGAAGAAATCAACTGTGGGAGCAATTATTAGGAAATGAAAGACATACAAAACCACTGATAATCTCCCTCCATCTGGGGGTCCATTCAAGATCTCACCCTGTGGGATCAAAATGAGCAAAAATCCCAGAACCACATGGGGGACCTAGTCAATGACCTGCAGAGAGCTGGGAACCAAAGTAACAAAGGCTACCATCAGTAACACACTACTTCACCAGGGACTCAAACCCTGCAGTGCCAGACGTGTCCCCCCTGCTAAAGCCAGTACATGTGCAGACCCAACCCAATTCTCCCAATCCTCTTCTGGATCATCCAGAAGAGGATTGGGAGAATGTCCTATGGTCAGATGAAACTAAAATAGAACTTTTTTTGAAACATCTCTACTCATCTCTCAGAATGCTTAGTTGCATCCAAACAACACCATACCTACTGTAAAGCACGGGGGTGGAAGCATCAAGCTTTGGGGCTGTTTTTCAGCAAAGGGACCAGGACGACTCATCCGTGTAAAGGAAAGAATGAATGAGGCCATTTATCTTCAGATTTTGAGTGAAAAACCTCATTCCATTAGCAAGGGCATTGAAGATGAAGCGTGTCTGGGTCTTTCACCTTGACAACAATTCCAAACACATTACCTGGGTAACGAAGGCGTGACTTTGCAAGAAGCATATTAAGGTCCTGGAGTGACCTAGTCAGTCTCCAGATCTCAACCCAATAGAAAATCTTTGGAGGGGGTTCAAAGTCTGTGTTGCCCAGCAACAGCCCCAAAACATCACTGCTCTAGACGAGATCTGCATGGAGGAATGGGCCGAAATACCAGCAACAGTTTGTGAAAACCTTGTGAAGACTTACAGGAAACGTTTGACTGCTGTCATTGCCAACAAAAGGTATTTAACAAAGTATTGAGTTGAACTTTTGTTATTGACCAAATATTTATTCTCAACCATAATTTGTATATACATTCTTTAAAAATCAGACAATGTGATTTTCTGGATTTCTTTTCCTCATTTTGTCTCTCATAGTTGAGGTATATCTATGATGAAAATTACAGGCCTCTCTCATCTTTTTAAGTGGGAGAACTTGCATAATTGGTGGCTAACTAAACTGTTTGCCCCACTGGATATCTTTCACAAACACAGCAGATATTTTCACTGCTACATGGGTGAACCCATCACCAACCTTCCCCCATCTTCTCTCGTTAACTGCTGACCTGCAAACATATACTCATTTTTCTCAAGCTTTTTTAAACTTATTAGTGAGAAAAAATAGTTTTTCTTGTTGGTTCTGAATCCCTGTTGTCCAAAATCAACAACTTTTCTCTTTCCATGTCCTCCCACTCTTTGTTTTTTCCCTCAGGTTAAGATTGGGGGTGTTATTATTCTTTTTTTGACAGTACATTATCTTTCCACTCTCACACTCATAACACTACCAGCAGGGACTCTTCAAATAACTGCCTTTGCCCAGCACTCGCTACCGTGCCACTTCAGTTCTTGTTAATAGCCTTTATACTTGAAGGGATTATTGCAGCTCTCTCCTCGTTGGTTTCACTCACAAATGTCTCCAAAAATGTCAATTAGCACAGATTTGAGCACAGAGCTGCTTGTTTTATCACCACAATCCCTCCATCCATCACATCACTCCATCTATCCAGCAGCTCCACTGGATCCGGTTCTGGATTCAATTCAAAATCCCTCTGCTTACTTTCATTAACAACCTCTGCATTTAAAATCTTTTAGATCTGCTTCACATTTCTACTACCTTCTCCACCGTCTCTACCTCCGTTCACTTCGTTGTCCTTCTTTCCACCTCTCTGGGGAGCAGAGCTTTCTGTCACCTCTGGAACGCGATCTCCTCTGAGCTCAGAAGTGTGACTTTGTTCCCTCTTTTCTAATCCTCACTCAAGATTCTTCTGTTTAAACTTGTTTTAAGTCCATAACCAAAACAGCAAAATCCATTGTTTTAGTTTTACCTGTCCTGTTTTTTCTGTGTTACTATCTGTCTGGCTTACTGTGTTACTTTACTATTCTAGTACTTCTATTTTCTATTTTTGTGTTTTACTGTTCCTTAAAATGTTCTATAGTGTCATTAAGTTCCAGAAAGGTATTTTTAATCCAAATAAACCACTAATACTATGACTACTTTGTAAGTGTCCAGTAATGACAGTTGCATCCAAATGCCCTCTTCCTTTCTGGTGTACGCTAGACCAAGGAGAATGAGCCTCTAATCTTCATGATCCACACTATGATTGAGAACTCGGCACCAAGGCCGCAACTCTACCAGCAAGTAAGGTCTATGGCAGGATCTGGCTATAGCTGCTGTAAAGGCTGCCCCATGTGTCCATCCGTGACGTTGTTTTTGAGTTTCCAATCGATCATTGCAGCCTTTATAGACTTCTCGTCACTTAAGGAAATCAAAAAAAAGCTTGACCAGTTAAAAAAAAAAACCTGCTCTGTTTTATATTACAGTTCTCTTTTAATTTGATCCAAAGTTTCAGTCAGAAGATGAAACCATTTGATTTTGTTTTATTAAATACAGCAAGCAGTACCTCAAGTAATCAACAACACATGACGTATTACAGTGTAAAAATTAAATAATCTAAATCCTGAACCCATGTTTGAGACACTCAAGGTTGACCAGATTTTGTGGGTTAGAGATCCACTTTAAGCACTAATTTCTGGGAGTAAGCTGTGCATAATCTCCACGTCTTTGCTGCTTTATGGTAACACACACTTCCTACCTTTTGATTATAGACAAAACATATAACCGTCATATACAGAAATCTCAATGCAGTTTATTAGGTTATCTTTAATTGCTACAAATACAAAGCAAGAACCATCAAACCAATCAAAGCAACAGTTTTTAAAGCCCCACTCCATTTGATCATCTTTTGATGGTCTTTTATAAATAATTATGCTGATCTAGTTAAACCTTTTTTTTTTAACCGTGTCATTTTCTAGGATATAGTTCCTGCAGAGCGGCGGGAGTTTATTAGAAATTCACTTCTGAATTGTGGGCGGGACCGTTGATATGGAGTAAGCCTTCCCTTATTTCCCATCATCCCATCATTTATTCTCTGCCCTGCTACCTCCTGGCCCTTTTCCTCTCCTCGTTCCTGAAAGCTCTCTGTTTACATTCTCTCTCACCAGCTTACAGCCCCTTGCACGCCCAACCTAACATTACCGGTTCAACAAAAATGGTGAGCAATATCAGAACTATCCATCTGTACAGTTTAGATCCAGATTTTAGCCAAAACGAGGAAAACAATCTATTTATGGATGCATCAGAATGAAGCGGAGAATGGCGCTTGAGGCCTGCCAATTGTAGCATCTAGATCGCAGCTACAAGCTTTTTCCAACCACATTTTTTGTCTGCTCCTGATTGGAATCATTTTATGCATGTCATCCATCATGAGAAAGATGCCACAAAATCATGTTAAAAACACCAAAAACACAATTTTCCTTGGAGTGGGTCGTTAAATACGGTCTCTATAAGTAACTGAGCACTAAACCAGCCAAGCATGAAGATGAAAATTCCCTCTGAAAGGAAGAAACCTTCAGAAGAAACAGACTTAGCAGTGATGCTTTAAGTGACTGGGGTCAGAAAACACAAACACAAAGGAACACTGATGATGAAGAATCACAGGAACAACAGTTTAAAACAGAGAGAGACAAGTTAGTGACAGTGAAAATGACATCTACAATCACAGATGAAAAAGAGAAGTGAAGAAGAGGAAGAAATGTGCCTTGTTTATCCCAGAAGACATTAAAATCTAGACATAACAGCGTTGTGTGTTGTAATACCTACCTAAGGTTCTGCTTTCCTCAATTATTTTTACCACATGTGGAACTGTAGAAGCTTAAATGGAAAGGCGTTTTGTTTTCCTTGAGTGGAGAGAAGCAGCCCAAAGCCAGAACGGTGCCCATCTAGCCCACGTGTGCGTCCACAACTTCCATAACACCACCAGCCCCCACCAGATGCAGTCATCCCCTCCATTCGTTGTAACTCAGTACACTTCTCTGTGTTCATCCCAGCAGGAGGGAAAGTAAGGCTTTCTATTTGCAGAACGTCATGTCTTATTTGATGGTTCCTGTCAAAGTATTGGAGGGAAGCATAGCCACAAGCCGTTGATGAAGCTCCTCTCATTCTTCATCTTCATGCGTCGTTTTCATTGTTCAAATGACTGTGATTCAAGTGTGTTTTTGCCTTATTTTCTTCTGTTTTCTCAATTTTTAGAATTTTCATGAATGTAGATGAGCATTTTTCTAAACATTACTTTAGGATTAAAGCTGCAATGTGTCATGTTCTACTTGGCTGTCAAAAACACATTAATCAATTACGGTCATTGCTTTGCGCTTGATTGAATTTTCTGTAAATTAACTGTGACAGCCTTGGGCGGGGTTTGAACTACAGGGACATGAAAGCTGTTAATGACAAAGGAATAGGCTTCAAGGCCATGGTTCTGACACTTTTCCTCTGCTTGAAACATTTCACAATGATTTGTTGAAATATTAAATATAAAACAAAAGGGTATGAACATTCAAGTTCAGATCAGGGAGAATACCAGTGTTTCTCAAAAAAGAGAACCAAACATTAGCTGAGCAATACACAGCAAATGCCATGCAATCTGTAATGTACTGTTAAAGTTAATGTGAAGCAGTAAAGCAAAATGTGTGAACTGTTGATAGTTTTAAAAAACAACGGGGTTAAGAAAACAAGTAGCTAGGAATACTTCTGCAACACAAGAAAAACTTTTTGTTGTATTTTGGTTCTGTTTTTATTTTTATTTCTGAATAGCTCTTTTGGTCCGCCTCTGACTTCTGCATTTAAAGGAACTACAAGTCAAAGTGGAACTGTTCAGTCAGTTCTAACAATAAACTACTAGACAGTCATCAAAGGCTGATTCTGCTACTGCATGGCTTAAATCGACCGCTGCAGGTTATTGATCTGCCAATATTTACCCTGCAGCATTGACTGTATATGAGAACTGGACTAAGTGACCCCTCCCCCCTGGCCTCCCAAACAGGAAGTACCTGCTGGTTCCGAGAAGCCAAAATCCCATAGACTTCTATAGAGAAATAAACAGCTCTTACTCAGTCATTCTATTGGTCAGAATAACCATTTTGGCTCTGATACCTTTTTCTAACATTTACTTGATAATCCTATTTTCATATTTTGTCTTTATTGCAAGTTAATCAAGTTTTAAACTGACCAATCAAATGCCTTGTTAAAAGTAGGTGGAGCCTGCTGTCTCCCACGTCAAGCATTCAAAACGTATGTGGTAGTGGTGTGGGCTTCCACTCACTCCTGATTGGAGAGAGTAGTTGCCATAGAAATGTTGGCTCAGACTTATTCGGATTAATCTTCAAGATTTTATGCTGCCTGAGTTTTGAAAATCCTAGGTGTGGCCTTTAAGGAAGACAGTGGCCGTCATTCAGGCGGGGATGATGTCACAGCATGGCCCACAGCAGCTCTATATCAAGTTCCACCGGCCACACGGCGGGCCATTCAACATACTGGTTATTCGTAACTCAGATTCTTCTTCTTCTCCCTTCATGTGCACTTTGCTCTTCTTCTGAGTACAATGAGTAAAAAAAGTACAATGTTCTGTCTTCTTCGTATTCTTCTCAACATCAACTGCAATTTATGTATTCGCAGGTCTCTGACTCACTGTGGTGCTATCAGCGCCGTGATAAGTTTTGTGCAGCATCAATGCCATTATTATTGCGCTGCTGCCTTCCTGCTACCCGCCTGTCACTGGACTGCCACCAAGCTTCCTCCAAATGTGTCCAGGTGGCCAGTGACCGACGTCAAAAAATCGTCCAGTCGCCATAAACCTTTAACCTTTTCATAAATACTTCGCGGGTGCTCAGTGTGTAAAAATTCGACTGCTGCCTCCGGATTACAAATGCAGCCGCCTGTCAATTTTGATTAAAATCATGCATTTAGGTTGCTGCGCAGTGACATTTTGGGATATGTGAACATTGCCTAAAGGGAATTAGTCCAACAAAAAATAAAATTAAAACTGGTGCAAACTTCTAATCAGGAAACTGTTAATCTCACAGGTTTTTCCCAGTAGACATCATTAGGTGCCTTGGCCTTCTCTAACTTGCATTTTTTGACCTGTAAACGGACAAAAACCGCTGTGGGTAACCACTCTGCAGGAAGTGTATCTGCGTCTTTGTGTTCCAACCTGACTGCATTAAAGCAACTGTAGTACATTTTGGCGCTTCCATCTCTTTCTGGGTCTATTTCCAGTGGTTTTAGGGTACTCTACTCTAACACACCTGAATCAGCTCGTCATCAGCCTTTGGAAAAGACTTACATTGACCGTCATTAAAGCCAATGGTGTTCAGGCAAAGTAGGATAGAAAACATGCAGGACAGGGATCCCTGAAGACCAGGGATGGAAAATAGTGTTTTAATCCCCGTGAAACCGCATTGGGCTGTAAACAGAGTTGGTCCTAAATATGTGTCCTCTTTCAGATCAACCCAGACAATCTAAAAGGAGGCACCTTCAACCAGCATACTAAAGAGATCGACATAGACGTAAGAGAGCATCACTTTCAGGGAAACACTTTTGGCTGAATTTGTAGCTGATGTGCTTTCGTCTGTCCCAGACCAAGCTGAGCAGGCTGTGTGAGCAAGACAAGGTGGTAAGGACGCAGACGGAGAAAGTCCAGCAACTTCACAGAGAACAGGTGTGTCATTTTGGAATGAATTTGGACTGATCGTTCCCGGGCGTGCAGTAAGAGACTTCTTTTATTTTTAAACAGCACACCCTGGAGACAGCACTGCTGTTGGCCAGTCAGGAGCTGGGTGAGCAGAGCAGCAGCAGCACAGTCAGGCAGAGCCTTGTCCAACAGAGGGACCAGCTGCAGAGCGGCCTGCTGAGCACATGTAGAGAGCTGTCCAGAGTCAACACCGTAAGAAAATACACACCAGCTGGTAGACATACTCACGCAACACTGCCGCAAACATGCCGGTAACATTTTTGCAAAACGGCATGCCAGTTTAACACGCTCTTTCAAACAAACACACCACTGTAGCACACACAGGTATCACTGGTGTCAAAGCACATGCTCATTTCAGGAGTTGGAGCAGTCATGGAGGGAGTATGACCAACTGGAAGCTGATGTCATTCTGGCTAAGTCCAATTTGTTGGAGCAGCTGGATGCTCTGGGCAGCCCTCAGGTAACTCACACTATATGCTCTCAGACACACCTATGTGCTATCAATTGTTATATCCCTTTATCTGTGTTTCTGTCCTTATAGACTGAGCCTCCAAGCCAGCAGCATATCCAGATCCAGAAAGAGCTTTGGAGGATCCAAGACGTGATGGAAGCCCTGTTGAAGAACAAACCTCAGCGAAGCACAGACAGCAGTGAGACTCTTTAGAACTTGTGTCGATCGTACTGGCTTTAATTACCGTTTACCAGATGAGATTGTATAAGACATCACTGATCCTGCATTGGAAAACTGATTTGTTTAAGAGTTACATTTTATGTAAGGTAGAGATCATTTGTTTGGCTCTTCTTTGAGAAACAGGTTACCTTTAGGTCTGCTTTCCC
This sequence comes from Oryzias sinensis, assembly GCA_037389245.1. Classification (NCBI taxonomy): domain Eukaryota; kingdom Metazoa; phylum Chordata; class Actinopteri; order Beloniformes; family Adrianichthyidae; genus Oryzias; species Oryzias sinensis. The sequence goes on from CM074507.1 coordinate 11,298,594, forward strand.
CGAACACAGATGTCAATGCATTATTTATAAGTTGAAGTGATCGATCCAAATTAGAACTCAACCAGAAATTCAAATCAACACCACATCAAACAAGACCGTGGCCTTTTGTTATCGCCAAATATTTCTTGATGGCCGTTCACCACAAATGCAGAGAACCAATGTCACTCACCTAGGTATTTAACAGCTTGTGGGACATTTTTATGTTTTTTTAAACTTTTATCAGTACATCAAACTCATTTTCGTAGAAACTTAGTTTAGCTTCTAGAAGTCCATACATGTTTAAGAAAGTAACATTGGCTCTCTGCAGTCTACCCATATTCACGCTGAATCTTCTTAACCTGAATTTTATATTAATATAATTATATTAATATAAAATTATATTAATTATATTAAAATTAATTGAAAATCTTAACCTTTCTAAAGTTGTGTATCAGATAAAAAGACAAGAGACTGAGGGCAAAACTGGGGGACCAGTTTGTGGTATGTTGTGGAAACAATCATTTGATACTGAATTTGAACTAAAAAGATGCATCAACCCTGTTTCCATTCAACCGACTTGACTGGAGATGCATGACTGATGCTGTTTTCAAGAGAGGATGCAGTCAATAAGGTTTTTAGGAAGCCAAGTCCTTCAGTGTTTACAGTAAGATGGTCTATATCTTCTCTAAGTCTTCTGTGGAGACTGTGATCTCGTCTGCAGTCACCTGTTGAGGGAGAACTATGGGATGAAGGATGCTGGTTCTGTTCTGGGGTCTACTCTGGAGTCTTTAGGGCTGGTTGTTCAAAGAAGGATGCTTGTTAAGATGAAAAGGTTGATCCTTCTCCTCATAACACAACAACTCAACAACAAAGGGTCTTCAGTCAAAAGCTTCTTCAGAACTGCTGTTACACTGACGATGCAGGAGATCCTTCCTTCTCATTGCCATGACCTCCTAGGATCACTCTGAAGTATCAGACCCCATGACTAATGGCAACGTCCAGTTTCCATATGAGGATTGAAAAAATGAGTAATTTGAATGTAATAACCCTTTTGATTCCTCAGTCAGATGTTGGATAATGTCCTAGGACACATGGGTCAAACTCCAGGCCTCGAGGGTCGGTGTCCAACAAGTTTTCCAACTAACTTGCAATTGTAGCTATTTATTGGCAAAACACAACTGATGCAGGTAATCAGTAGGGCGGGGTTTCTGAGTAACCAGGAGGATGCCGGCCCTCAAGGCCTGGATTCCATAACACCTCTGTTGTAGGAGGAGTATGTTTAGGAAGGCTCATCTTAATCTGTGACCCCATTTTATGTTTTGAAAAGCTAAATGTGCTTTGTGTGTTCAACAGGTAGTCCGGCTTCCAGACCCCTCTCCAGTCTACACAAAAACGAGGTGAGCCCCCCTCCCACCTTGCCTTTTTTTGACATTTCATTATACACTCTGTATGTCTGTTAAATACAAAAAATGTTCAATAAATAAAGTTATAAAAAAATTATAGATCACAGTGGGTTAAACAATTTTATGCATGCAGCCCAAAAAGAATGGACTCCATTTGGCAGTTTGAATAATGATTGGTTACATTCTTTTCCTTCTTGGTCTTGGTTATAAATACATCTTTTTAAGTGTTTTTCAAAAACTGACTTTATTGAGTGCAATTATGTCTTTGTGTGACGTTGGCGACTTAACATTAACTTCTTCAGTATTCACCTTTTTCTTTTAATCATTCACACTACCTCATAGGGACATACATTAGTATTAGTGGGTTTGTTTTCATAGCTTTCTCCAAGTTAAATCTGCTTTGACTATGTGTCCATGACAGCTGTAAACCTGTCAGTGCTCCTGTGATAAACTAAAAGGTGTTAAACATATTTTTCAGATGTCCTGTTTTGTTTGCAACAGTGATGCAAAAAAGAAATTGTCATAATTCTAAGCTGGCATTGACTTCTTTATTGAAACAGATAAATAAACTGATGGATGAATAGATGGATTAGCAAAAAATGGAGGAATGAATTGGAGCCTTAGTGAGATTATGGATGCATGGATAATGGGGGTTGGGCAGCTATGCTGGATTAATCAATTGTAGGAAAGATAGGGAGAAAGATGGATGGATAAGTGACGAGGATAAATGATGGGAGAATAAATGCATGAATGGGTGGATGGCGGTGTGCTGACTAATGGTTGGATGGAGGAATATGAAAAACATGACAGACAAACAGATGGTTGATGACAGATGGATGGATGGATGGGCAGATGGATAGATAGATGGATGATGACAGATGAATGATGATATAGGGATGGATGGATGGATGGATGGATGGATGGATGGATGGATGGATGGATGGATGGATGGATGGATGGGCTGATGAATAGATGTATGGGGAGCTAGATCAATGGAGAAAAGGATGGGTGGAAAGGTGACAAGTCGAAGGATAGATGAATGAATGGATAGATGTTTAATGGACTGGAGCGTACAATAAAGAAGCAAATTTTGAACGTCCTTTGTCAGAAAGCTTTGAGAACAATTTTATTTCAGAGAGTCATGTATCTCTGAAATTGTTTGCAACCCAAAAATGAAAAAATGAAAGACCAAATTCAGACCATCTCAGGTTGGGCCATGAGGTGTGTTTAGGGGCCTCCACATGGCGCTGCGTTCAGTGTTGTCCTGGGACTCAGACGTGCTGTGTTCACCGTCAACAGGCAATCACGCTGCTGCCACTCTGTCCTCCAGCAGAGGTCAGCAGTATGCCGCTCCGCCCACACCTCCCCCAGAACTTTTACTCAGCTGAATGCCCCCCTCACACGACCCCCTGCCACTCACAGCCCAGCAGCCGGCCCTCGCACACGTGCCGCCCTGAAGCTCGCAAGACAACTTCCAGAAACGGGGCACACAGTGTAAGAACTACCACCATGCTCCCTCCCACTCCCTCCACATGTCTGGTGACCTCAGTGCTCCACCTTAAGCTCCATCAGTGTCACATATCAGCTCCTTCCTGGGTGTTCTGTTAAACTGTAAAGTTATAAAATGTGAAACCCATCCTATTCATGCCTGCATGGTCTCCATCCAGGTTCCCTTGTCACTCGTTTCACTCACACCTGTTCCAGTTTCTGACATCCGTCCATTTCTGGATGTGCTCATTCTGAGCCTGCTCTGTTGCTTTGTGGCCTTCTTGCTCTTTTTGTTGCTGCTCTATTTTGATAATAAACTATTTGTAGGAGGAGTAAAGTCGTTTGGTCATTCTGGATCAAACTATATGGGGAACATGGGGGACTCTGTAGATTAGGACCACTGTCCTCTCTGGTACCTCACAAAGTACAGGTTTTTTCCTTCCTGAAGGAAAATTCTAAGTTTGTACTGAGTGTTTTACCTTCCTCAAATGATCTACCACACAGTAGAATGGAGTCTCGTGTAAAAACAAGCTGATCTTGAGGTCAGCTGCATTTCAGAGGTTGATCTAGACCAGTGGTCTCCAATCGTTTTTCAGGCCACAAACTGGTTTGATATTAATGTTTTCATGGACCGACCGGTACCAAGCTGAAATAGGCATCAGATTATTTTTTGTCCAGTTTCTCTTTAATTTTAAGTTTGTCTTCATCCTCTGTAAAATCTCTGCAACTGCTTTAAGCTTCCTCAGTTCACTAGATTTCATGTAGGACCCATTAAAATGTGAATTAGATTTTCCCTGTAACGGTCAAAGTGGAAGCTAAAAATCAGACGCCAACCTGTCTGACTTTATGGTGTAGCTGATAAATTGTTAATTTTTTTTTACTGAAGTCACTATAGAACTATTTTGGATGTCACTTTGCTATTTGGATGTCTTTTTTGCTGCTGCAGACAAGAAAATTTACTATCGTGGGATAAATAAAGTCTTATTTTATCTCTTATCTTATCTTAAAACTGTTTTTTTCTTAATATATTAATAACTGCGAATCTGCTTTTTAAACAACATTATTAGCAGCACCCTCTTAACATTAGACAGCCGGTAGCTGAATATTCTGCATTGTTATTATGTGTGAACAACTGTCCAACAAATCCATATTTGGAGTAAATACTCCTGGTTGTTGGCTGTTAAATGCAGATTTTCTTTAATTTTGAAGTCAAAGGCTCTTATGCGGTTTCTTCTGAAACTTTTCTGCTAAAAGAAACATTTTTTAAATATGTTTTTTTTATTTTGTTAAGTTTGCTAGCTTGGAGGTTTAAAGAAAATAGCGGATGGATTTTCGACACGTGACGGAGGAGAGAATCTAGTAGGTTTCTAAAATAAAACTTCCTTCAGAACCAGATTAGAAATAAAATGTAAATAAATGTAGGTTGAGTTTTTTTTCTTTGGGTCTCTGTATCAAACTGTCCAGTCCCGGGGGTTGGGGACTATTGATCTTGAAGATGCGGGCTGTTCATCTGGGTAGCTTATTTAGTTCAAACTTCTGATGGAACATTCCAGTTATTTATGTGCTGAGTGCTTCAGACGTTCGCCAAGGAAGTTACCAGTTAGATGCAGAACTGGTTTAAAAAGCAGGAAAGAACTCTGTGGAAGTCATTCATGAGGAACCAAACTGCTGACTATTACTAATGTCTTATGAACCATCAGTATAATTCAGGTTTAGTTTAGGTCAATATGGAAACAGACTTTGACACGGTTAAAGTTTCCAGTTTCAAAAGTAGCTTTTTTAAAATAGGTTTTATTTCTACTTTCCAGTTCTGCACATCAAATACTCCTGCAGGGTAGTTTTCCTGTGTGTGTTCCTCTCATCCTGATATTTTCTTTACCCATCACCTACAGCAGTGTACAGACTACCGACTATATAAGAGTGAACCTGAACTCACCACGGTGAAGGAAGAATTGGATGAGGCGAATAACGAGGAGAAGGACAAGATAGAAATCTCTGCTGAAGGTAAAGACCCTGCAGCTTCCAAAGGTAGGCCCGCTCATCGTCAGGCAGCCTTTTCTCACCCAGATTTCAGTTCTTTGTTTATGTGCCGATGTGTTGTCTTGATTAAAGGGCACCACTACTCTGTGGGCATCGTCTCGCCCAGGGTAAAGTCACCCATGAGCACCCCTGAGTCATCCACCATCGCCTCCTATGTCACACTAAGAAAGACCAGGAAACCTGAATCCAGATCCGTAAGTCCTGCACTAAGCTCCAGCAGGGATAATTGTAAAAGCTGAGCTCAAAGAACAGCTGTACAGCTGTCATCCAAATGTCTCGCTGGACACTCCATTACAGCAGGCTGAGTCCAAGTCTGAGTCTTGAGTCATTTGTTTTCTACTCCAACAAAAATCTGAAGTCTTAAACCTAATTTTAATCAGTTGAAGTCATTTGAACATCCTGGAAAGACGTCCATCCATCCAGTATGTCAGGCTTGTTCAGGGTTCATTTGGTGGGGGTGGGGGAGGGGGGGCAGTGAGGGTGTCCAGAGTTCCAGGAGAAAAGTGTGGTGCTCCCAGGCCAGCAAAGACGAGAGGGTTTAAACTTTCACTGATTATATGACAACAGGAAAATAAAAAGTCAGAGTATTTTCATGCCCTGATAGTGTAATAAACACGTTCTGTGAAACATTAAACACAGAAGAAAAGTGGAAAACGCTGAGGCTGTTCCAGCAGGATTGTCAGCAGGATCGTCCCAGGAGTGCCGTGGAACAGGCAGGATTCGGGGACCGGGAAGTCGGCAGACCAAAGATGAGCGTAGAGGAGCAGCTGGAGAGGATTCGGAGAAATCAGGAAGCCGTGTCACTCCGTGAGAGGAGGAGAGAAACCCCGTCCCGATCGCCCTCCTTCACCAAAGACAACCTTTTACTTCAAAAGCAGGTCAGAGCTCGCACAGACAAGCATGCATGTCTGTTCTGCATAGACTTTGAGAACCATTTATCAGTTTGTTCTTCGTCATTATCCTACTATAATTGAAGGTGAGTGTGTTGTGTGGGCTTGCAGACACGAGGCCAGATGGAGACGGCCTGTCAGATGGAGCTGGAGGCAGCTGTACAACGGCTAAAGGTATCTCACATGGACCACTGTGAGCTGGTGGCTTTTCACAGATCTTTGACTTCTGCACTGCTTCACCTCACATATCATCTACCAACTTCAATCTCAGTCACAACTGCCCTTATGGGTGGATTCAGGCTGTCTGCGAGTGAAAAATGGGCAAATCTTTAAGATCATAGACAACCCAGTGAGGTGAAAATGTTCATGCGGAACTGGATGGGTGGGGTATGCTGGCGGGGCTCACTGGGAGTGTCTCTCTCTGGGGTTGCGTCGGCGCCCGCCCTCCATCCCGCTTTCACTTGCTTCCTATTTTACCTGCAGCGCACACACAGCACACCCAAACCTCCATACATGGGTGGGGTCGGGGAGGGGCAGCCGGTCTTCACCCGCCTGGTCCTCTCAGGGCGGCCGGGCTTGTGGGTATCCTGTCGGCTGTGGTAATGGTTGGGCATGCGGCGCGGGGGGTCGGTCAGCCGGAGGGGGTTATTGCATGGCGGCGGGGGGTGGGGGGTAACCAGAAAATTGTGAGTATGTGTGCGAGAGTGCATGGGTGGGACGGACCTGGGGGCTGGCTTGCTGGGATCCTCTGGGGCTTTCCTTCCCCATCACAGAGGGGAGGGCATTGAGGGGGTTGGGGAGGGGGGCTCAGATAATATGGCGGGGGAGGAGGGTTGCAGTGGGTAGGGTTATGGGGGGTGGCTGTGGGTGGCGGCGATCTCTGGGTTGCTCGGGTCGGTGCGGGGCGGCTGGCCTTTCGCGCGGAGACAGGCGCCGGTTAGAGGCGGTAAAGCGGCTCATGGGTTCTCGGAGCCCTGGCTTCGTCCTTGGCCCTTGTCTCGAAGTCCGGCCCCAGCCCCCATGGTTGCCGCCTGTTACGGCTAAGCGCTCCTCTCCTGTGGCCTGGGGGCCTGACGCCGGGTTCACTTATGCCTTTGGGTGTCGCGGGGGGCCCTGTAGGGGGGCCTTCTGTGCGCCTGGCTGGGTGGGTGGGCAATCCCCTCCTCCCCCCCTCCCGGGCTGCCTGGGTCCGGATGCCGGAGGGGCTCCTGGCCTGGGGGTCTCTCCTCCTGGTCTGGCTGGGTAGGATCTGGTTATAGAACTTACGGTTCACTTCGGCAGCGTGCATGTATCTGCACCCCCACGTGCACACTGCCACACTGCTCCCTGTCTGCTTCATCCCTCCTTCTAAACCACAGTGTATTGATGGACAGATATTTTTCGCTCATCCTGCGTGTCAGATTTTCACTTTGACACAAGTGTCAGCTCACATTTGCACAAATAGTACATTTGTATACATGACTGAATGAAATGCTTTAGATGTGTTGGCTTGTATGCATAAGTTTGTGCGTGTGAACTGTGGTTGTGTTGTGTACATGTTGACATGTTTGTGTGAAGATTTTGAATTGCATTTGAGTGTTTGTGGACAGGCCCCGCCCCTTTTAGAATTATTATACATCTACAGTCTACATCTACAGTAATGATTATAAACGTTCGGCGACTTTGTGCTTTATGATTCTAACCCCCCCTCCCCCCGTAATCATCTTCCTATCTCTTTAACCCCCCTTTCTTTCTCCCTTTCTTTTGTGCCTACCCCCTCCTCTCTAACATCCCTCTTTCTTCTTCCCTCCTCTTCTCTTTCGTTTGTTCCAACAACAAAAATGATACTAATATAATCAACATAAAGTTAAACCTAAATTACAAAGGGGGTTTATTCAGATATACACCTCGTGTGTCAGAAGATTCGTAACCCCCAGTTGTAACAGTAAAATATGTCCAACACAAGAGGGACATCATCCAATCAGTGATATACCATAATACCTACCTTTTCCAGTTTCTTCTTATGTTTCATTTAACATTTGAATTGGTTCTGGAAAGCGACTTTTTGTCTAGCGTTTGCACTCCAAAACTAGAAACGGCTCATCAAGCGGACCACGCTGACCCACTGGCTTGTGTTCTGTGTGTCAGTGGAGCCAACATACTTCTATGGAAAACCTTTATAAAGCCAATCCTGTCTCTGTTGTGATTTAAAAAAGAAGCTTTAACTTTAGTTCAACCCTTTTCTTTAGAAATTAATACAAGTGTCAACTTAGTTGGCATTAAAAAAGATTAGCGATCACGTGTTTGTTTTAAGTTAAAATGCTCAAATGGGGGCAGGGCCTTTTAAATGGCTTAGTGTCATGATCTCTTCCATGAATGAGTTTAGATAAATGTACCGGTATTCCTCCCAAAAGGAAGGGGAGTGTGATGATGTAAATTCAATCAAACTGGACAAGCATAAACCCAATAACACAAAAAAGCTCCAATTCAGGGTTTTAAACTAAGGAGACACAATTTTTAACAAAAAAAACAGAGATATAAATGTCAAAACTAAGACATGTTATTTGTATTTTTCAGAATCTACAGGATGTGGAAAGGACAGAAGATGGAGAGGAGCAGTACAGAGAGGACAAGTGTCCCATACAGACAACAATGCTGAAGGCAGTAGATGTGTTTTGGCATTTCTAAAGACAGAGACACATAGACAGATCTAGAGATTCCTTCAGCTTTAGATAACAGAATTCTACCGTTCAGAGAAAGATTTCTCATTAACCACATGTTATAAGGCACGGTGGAGTTTAGAAACAAAGGATTTGTATGTTTGTGTCAGTGTGGGGGGGCTCGAAAATATTCAATTTTTCAGAAAGGGGGGCCCTGCAGAAAAAGTTTGGGAACCACTGACTTATGGCATGAGTAAGTTTGTTTATTCACATAGCTATGATTGAATGAAAACAGTGCAATTCGAAAATTGTTTTGTTTTGTTTTTTACCTTTTTTTTTGAATTTCGACGATGTTTTGCACATATGTGTAATGAAAATGCAGCTAATTGCAGTGATTTGATAGGTTGAAATGATACTTCGAAATACCTATGTAACAGAAAGGAAAGCAGCAGAACAGAAAGCAGAAGAGAAAAGAGGAAAGCAGAGGAAGGAGAGAGTTTACAGATAGTGGAATCAAAGTGGCCCATCAAAACCATAAGTAGGTCAGGTACACGACAGCCACTACAAAGCATCTAATTTGTGCTGCATGTCCTCCTCCCACATATCTTACAACTGACAAATTTGCAGTTTCTTCAAAACTAAATATTTAAACAATAGAAAGAGAGCACTAGTCACATGATCTTTTGCTATGGAGAGTCACTGCCATCATCAAAACAGGAATCTATCGTGTTTAAACCAGAGGTGGGCAAACCTTTTGACTTGTGGGCCACAAAAGGATCTAAAACTAGACAGAAGGGTTGGACGAGGACCAGATGCGAGGAGGGTTTTGATAATCCTCCTCATAAGAGAAAGAAACATGGAATCTAAATAAAAATGGGCTTTAATTTTGATTGACAATTAGTATATATTTTTTAAAAAGGTTTGATTTCAAAACTGTGACCTTTGGTTCTAATTTTAGTGCCAATTGTTTCATGTCCAACAAGGAACAATGCAAACTCAGAGAAATGTTGCGTTCATGTGGTGTTGGAATGATCGGGGAAAATGCCTGTCTGACTCTGAAAACTCACATAAATATCAGAAAAACAACAAATCTTTCAACACTACATGAATGCATCATAACTTTCTGCACATAAACAAAAGTATTTGCAGTGCACCTTCTACGGGAAGACATTAATCAATAGGTTTTTTTCAGTTGGTGGGTCAAATTAAATAGTTTAACCTATGCCCCCCTTGCGGTTTGAACTATATTGTTGCCTTTTTCAGTTTGGGGCATAACAAGAGCAGCATGTGAGAGTCTTGTTTGGTTGAACCAGGGAATTCCGCTACACTGCCATGCAGCCTAATGATTTAATTTGTATGTAAATCACTATTAAATTAATATTAAATTGACTAAATTGTTTAATTTCTAATTCTGACATAATAGTTTGACACAAGTTTTTTCCATAAAGAAAATGTCTAATAGTGTTTGAATTACATCAAAAAGTAAAATTCTTTCAAGTACACAAGATTATTCTAGAAACATGTTTGTTTGTGTGTGTTTGCCCGTCCATAAGTACCAATAGTCTGGAAACTGCTTTGTGTGTTTGTCATAGTTGTGTGAAAGCCAGCGGGTGGTGATTCTGGACAACACCTTGCAGCCTCAGCGTGTTGAGATCGTGACCTTTCAGCCCTTCGAGGAGGATCAAGACCAAGACCAGAGTCTGCCCGGCTCCCCCACAAAAACGACCACAGAGAGCAGGTGTGTTGGGATGGACGGGTGGGTCAGTGGAGGAGGTGCACTACAATCTAAAAATGTGCTTAAAAAGTATGTTGTAACATTTAGACAGATAAAACTATGGGGTCTGCACTTTAAACCTTTGGATCAGAGGGCCTAAAATTCTGTTTTTGTCTACTTTTGGATTGAATTCTGAACTTTTTCAATTTGAAAGACTACTTGCTTGCTTAGCTGGTATCATTTTAATCAGCAGTACCTCACCTATGTGGCACTAACTATATTTTGTCAATTTGTTCATATTGTATTCACACACTAAACACAACATCTTACAAAACCAGAAAATTCCGTTTGGAAAAAATTATTAATTTTTGCTGTGGAAAGCCCAAAAATGTTTAACGACCTGTTGTGACAACAAAGAATGGAAGTTTTAGGTGTCATTTTATACAAGTAACAAAATAAATATTTTTTTAACAAAATAGTTTACATGTTTATAAATGATAATACCAGAAAAAAAATCCAGGCGACATTCACAGATGTCTTTGGGCCTCCTAAACAAACAGTTTCTGTTTAGCTGAACACATAGAGGCTTTTTTCTGGCCTCACACCTCCATGCTGCGACCTTTCTTATGTTGTTATTCAGTTTGTGTCTGCTGGTGTCGCTTCAGCTTCCATAACAGCTGCTAGGAAAATGTTTCATTGAAAGATTTGACCTATTTCAGCTTTTGGTGGTGATACTAAGAAGTTCAGAAGTGTGTTAAGAGGAGTACATTAGCACAAGGTGGAGAAGGCTGAACATTAGGCCGGCTGTGGTGTAGAGGTAGAGCAACCGATCACGAGGAATCCTGAATCCAGGAGGAGGGGGATTTGAACAGGTGAGGCAGAAAATGAGCAGCAGGTTAGGATGATGAAGGGCGGAGATGGAAATGTGTTGACAGGTTCTGAGTGTGATGGAAAGATGGAAGGAGAACTTTGAAGAACAGATGAATATGGAACATGTTAGAGAACAGAGGAGAAGAGTTGGATGTGGTGGAGCAGAAAGCAGCAAAAAAGTAAGGAAGAAGAGGATGAAGAAGGTAAAGACTGCTGGTCCTGACACCACACATATGGAGGTCTGGAAGAGTTTGAGAGAGGTGGCAAAAGAGTCTTTGACTGTTAAGGACGTGTCACACGGCCGCTACGTACATTTTTACGTTTTCCACTTATGAAATGTCAGTCTTTTGTGATACCTGCGTGATATACGTAATTTTTAAGTGCTTCTTGTGTTCATCATTAGTCAATGTGCACAGATGTCAATCGAGTGTTTCGGGTATTTGCGTCGGTTTTGAGCGGTTCAAAACTTTGGTCAGTAGAGAATTACGCAGTTTACACATAGTTTACGTAGTTTATACATATATTACGTAAATCTTACAAAATTCTGTGAAGGCAAATTTGTGTCTTTCCACAACTGTTCCACATATCTCTGGACTTTTCACTCATGTACTTCTGGTGAATAACTTTTATATTGCGCATACGGCTCACATGTCACGTTCAAATGACGTAATTGACACACACATCCCTAATGAATTGCATACAAACAGCACAATAATCACGCACGGCTCTACGTTGGTTTACGTGTTCCTTGCGTGGTTTATTTGTACTTCTTCCGTGATTTTAACGAGGTTCATTCATTATACATCTGTGAAGATCACAACTTTTCTCACTTTTTCAACATATATTCACCAGTTTTCATTCATGCAATACGCACAGAAGGTATGTAATGACTGTGAGACACAGCCTTTTAACCAGATTTTGTTAGTAAAATGATCCTGAGGTTAGGGTTACAGGAAAGATGGATGTGAGTGAGGAGGATCCAGAGAAGGCTAAATAGAGATGGATGTTTCGCTGTGGCGCCCCCTAGGGGAAAGAATAGAAACCAAGAGAAATAAGGTTTACACATTTTTAGGGAACCCAAGTTTTTGCTTTTGGTCAGGCAGCTCCTCATCCTTCATTTTAAGGAAAGTAAGCTTACAGTTTTTATGCAGCATTATAGATAAACTAGAATTAAATTTTGTCTGTGCTGAAGAAAAAGGTCTTTGTCAATTTTATCATAGATAAACGTCTTTAAATGTGTAGAATGGGGTCTTTGTGTACATGTCTGTCAGGATCCTATTTGAAAACTGTTACGCATGTTATGAATAAATCATGAATGTTGTAAACTGCGTTTGTATCTTCCATTACTCAGCGAAGACTCACTTTAGAACTATTTGCATGCTTTGTGTTTTAGGTTTCAAACATCAAGCCCTGAAATTCAGAAAGAGACAACAGACATGAATCTACAAACAAACTCTGAGAAGAAGCGGGAGATGAGTCTGGATTCCTTCAGGCATCTGACAGCAGACGACGAGAACCACAACCCCAAAACGCTGGCTGGTAAGAAGGAAAATCGTGACCCTAAAACCTGGTTGTTTTGGCTGTTGTGATCTCTTTGTTCTGTGCTCGGTCAAAATGAAGTGAACCGTGTTGAGCCTGGCCTGCTAAAGTGGTCAAGAGCACAGCCCCACAGATCTGAAGTGGCTTCTACTGACATGGGGGGTGTCTCCAAAACTGGGACCTCAATTAACAACAATGACTGGTACAACAATGGTAACAATAGGGGGTGGCGCACAGCAGCTGCAGCTCAGTGTTCTTTCAGTTGGTGCTTTTCTTTTCTTGGAGTTTACATTTACATTTTTTAGCTTGAGTGTAAAGCTACTTCCTAAAGATCTGAATTTTCTGCAAGGGCAGCATCACAGACGAGTCGATGGCTCAAATGACTTGCAGGTGAACATACTGTATGTCCACTCCTGCGTTCCTGTAGACTTCAATTCTACCGGTGCAGAAACAGGAAGCAGAAGTGGGATTTCAAGTTTAGGGTGGGTAAACCTAAGAAGGCAGCTTTTCAAGCCCAGACTCTTGTCCCTCCTGAAGGTGCCAAAGCCAAAAAAACCAAACATGACTGATTTAATAAAGAGGAGGGAGCATTTGCTCCCAGGAAAGAGGGAAGCAAAAATGCTGAAACATCTGTAACAAAACAAAAGAGAGATATCCTTACAAGTGTTTTAGAGGAACATTATTTATGAGAAGCTGTCCTCACAGATGCAGTCACTTTGCTTTACCACTTTGCTTTGTCATCTCCCCTGCAGCACAGATGTTCGACTTGGTGAGCAGTGACACGTGAGTGAGACTTGCCAGCATCCCGCCAGCGACCTGCAGAGCCCAGATGTAGCCAGAATGCAGAGTGTGCTCCATGGTTACCTGTACTTACAACAGGACCACTCTGACTCATCTGTTATCACACCACTCAGAGACGGATGGTAACATACAGACCAAAAACAAGCTGGGCAACCATCACCTAAAGAAGAATAGGAGACAATGTATTATTTGATTTCCTGTATGTTCCAGATGTTGATTTTGTGCAGTTATTTGTCCCCATAACGTTTGCACCAGAGAGTTCAGAAGCATCTATATATTAAATGCTGTTTTATGCAGATATTAAGAAAATAGGCGTTCAATTTACATGATCACCTTTTTATGTGTTTTATTGTCCTGATCAGTGGTTGTAAACCACTGATGAAAGGGTTATCTTGCCTCAGAAATTTGGTAACAGCAAAACAAACAGTGCTCTTCTTCAACAATTTCATCCAAACCCCACTACAGCTCCCTATGTAACGGTGTGTTCTGGTAATGGCGGCTTCCCTCTGCATGTTGCTCTGCCCCTTTCCCCTGCCGTGTGCCTTACCACAGGTCTGTTCTACTTAAATGTGGATCAAATGCCCCATAGTACAGTTCTAAATGTACACTGGTTGGTGATGCAAGAATGAATTTTGGCACCAATCCTCTTTGCGCTCCACTCATTGACTGTATACGAGAACTGGACTGAGTGACTCTGACGGCATCCATAGAAATGGCTTACTTCTGGCCAAATAAAGTCAAATCAGTTGCCATTTTTTCACGGTATGAATGGCGATGTTGGAGCCAGATTTCATCAGTAAGCAATGATTGGTCCTAGTTGGTCTGAGTCATTGTTTGTATGACAACCACTCTGGCCAATTAGGAGTGAGCTTGTTGGAAGGCCACACGCCTACCACTAGAAATTGTGCTTGGATGAATCTGTCAATCAGACATTCTGAACCTGCTATGTGAGACCACCTACTTTTTGGTCAGATTATAACTCGAACAATTTGAGCTACAGAAAAAATTTTTTTATCAAGAACATGTTTAAAAAATATCAGATTAGAAATGGTTATTCTTGCCAATAGATTGACTGAGTAACAGCTGTTTATTTCTCTATAGATGTCTGTGGGTCTTTGGCTTCCTGAAACCAGCGCATACTTCCTGTTTGGAACACCAGGGGGGAGTGGTCACTCAGTCCAGTTCTCATATACAGTCAATATGCCTACTTAAACCAAAAAAAGCTTTGGCCACATAGATAACGGTTATTTGTCTGCTTTCCAGAACAAATTTCCTTTTTTTGCTGCTAAATATTCCAACACATTATGGGTGGTTTTTGTCCTCTGATTATCATGAGGTGCAACCTTTTCACCACCTCCTTTAGTATGGTCTGAACAGACCAGCCAACACACCTCACAATGAAAACACTCGATTCACAACAGAAATTTAGCACAAAAAAAATTCTACAATTACGTTTTTATCTGTTTTCTTTTTTCTCTTCTGTGTGTAGATTTTATATCCAAGATAATTGTACTGTGGATGATTTTTTTGAATCTATAGTGGCCTCAGCAGGGGTGTTCCAACTACTGAAAACACAGTATGTGCCACACGTTTCCCACGTTTTTTTTTAAAGCTAACCCTAGAAAATTATCCTTCTTTACATACAGTTGATGATATCCAAAGAGGATATTTGTGATTTCAAAATTCATGCTTGTATCATAAACCAAAGGTGTTTGCTAATTTGCCTTTTTTGTGCTGCAGGAAACTAAGACAGCTCATGACAACACCCCCCCCCCCACACACACACACACACACAGACACACACACACACACACACACACACACACACACACACCCCACCCTGCTGATGTATCTGTCAGAAGCAGGCACCACATAAATAACTGGTCGAATTGATGAAGCTGCTCAGTTGACTAGAGAAACCTTTCTGGATCAATCCATAAAGTGCAGCTGATCTAAGAACAGAATGCGGTGAAGGTAAATGAAGTGTTGGGTCACTTGGGCTGCCAGAATCAGTAACGTTACAAAATTGATTCTGTTCATCACAGAAAAAGAAAAAAAATACGTTTCCACAACATTTTAATCTTACTTTGTTATAATGTAGTAGTGCATTTTAGTCATCCATGAGAGCCATTAAGAAAATGGTAAACCAAGACTAGTATCTGATGCACCTATCAGCAGCTGTGCAGCTCTAGTGTTTCTGTTCTCTGCTGCTGTTTCCAGTATTTTAGATTCAACCACAGATTTGCTTTCAGGCGTCAGATTTCAGGAGAACTCGGTTCTACCACTAATAGAACAGGCCTAATGCTTACACTTTAGGCGTGTTCTGCATAAAGAACTCCAAGTAACCCCAAGTCATGTTTTCAGTAAATGTTCTTTCTTATTTTAGTTTTTTTGCCCGTCTTTTGCTTAGAAAGGGTTATTCTAACAGGGAGGGAGGAAGATTTAAAATCACTGAAAAGTCTGCCGTTTTCTTCTCTTTTTAGCAGCAGTTTGAGGGTAACGTTGGTTTTTAAGTCCAAGTCTTCCGGACTAATTTTAGGCCTTCGGTGCATTCTAAAGCTGTCTCTTCCACATTAAGACTCAACAAATCATAATTTGTTTAATTTACTATTTGAATAAATGCCTATTTATTATCAAAAGCCCATTCCAAAATCAGTTCAGCTTGATCACATCAGTTTTCATAAAACTAGTAAAGTAAACTGAATTAAGGTAAAATTTTTATTTATAACAGAAATGCTGTTTTGGCCTAATAATCCATTAATTTTTGCAAATATATATAAAAAAATTTATGTGAAGATTGATTTTCAGGAAGCAGTTAGAGGCAGAGATCATCATCAATGATGCCACAGAAATTAAGATTTCACACCACAGGGCGTAAAAAAGACCTTAAAAAAACTTCAGCTACTGAGGAATCTGTTTCCCATCCAGACATTATTTGGGTTCCTGTGCAATCTTGGATTTTCATTTTAACCAAACCAGGTACAGCGTGCCTCCATAAGACGCTCTGCCCTTATTCATTAGGTTGAGTGATTCCTTACTCACTGGAAAAGGTGGATGTCAACAGATTGATGGATGTGTCAGTAAATCAGATCAGTCAGTAAAGTGTGAAGCTGTGATCACCGGAACATTGATCAGCTTGGAGATGCTCTTTACCTTAAACATACTGCTCTTTCAACTTTGTACCTGTCTGTCTGTGTTTCATGTTCTTTGTGGGACACACATAAACAGCACCGGGACTGTCACCTTTAAAGACCCACTCCAATCATCTATTGATCTATTTTCAAAGTGCTCCCAGTGGTCTTTTAATTATGATTGTGCTGTTTTTAGCCAAAATCTAAAAACCTGAGTTGCCTCCCATCCCCATTGCTGAGAGCTCTCTGTCTAAGAAGTGGAGCAGGGAGGTTTTACGTTGCCCAGGGTATTTTCTACGTCACAAATAAGATCATTTTCCTGATTCACAGCGATTTGAATAAAGAAATACTCAGAAAGGCAGTTTTAATCTATTTCTCCTTTGTATATGCTGTCCATCATCAGAAAAAAGCCACCAGAAAATGTTAAAAACACCATTTTATTGGAGTGGGTCTTTAAAGTGTTAGATACCTGAGCCCAGGTTTGAGGACACCTGATGAGACGACAGCCTAAACCTATGGCCTTGCTGTCACATTGTTTTGTTTTTATGGAGGGGGGGGGTACATCCTTCATTTCTAGTTTTGTTATTCTGGTTTTAAAAGTACAGACAGTTTTATCATCAGGATGACTCAGCAATCTCGGCTGCCTAATGCTATTTGTACATTTACTCTGCTTTTTGGGACAGTGTAGCCATGGTTACACGTTCATGAAATATTTATGTAGGCCAATTATTTATGTAAATATATGAGTCTAAAACCTTGTTTTCAAATGTCAGTTAAGCCACTCCTCCGGTCAAATAAGACCCCACAGGCTGTTTATGTCTTAGTTTACATTGTTTATCATAGTAAGACGCAATGGTAATGATATATTTGTCAATGTCTAATTACATAGCATCATTGACCTGCTCTTACCGTTTAAGGACTGGTTTTAAATGCAGGTGTGTATAGATGGTTGCCAATGCCTGCAGTGCCCAGAGACACCGACCTCCCTCTGGGTGGTCTCCACAGAGGTTAATGTGTCTGATGGAACAACAACTCTGTTGTTTTTGAAAAAGCAGGATGATAACCGCCTTCATAATCCAGCGGCCTTCGGTCAACTGCAGCTTTCTGCCCTTCAGGGGGCGCTACACTTAGAATCTGGCGTTGCATGAAAACTTTAGCTAGAGCACAGCCTGCCAACTTGTTGATCATTCATTTGCATACGAGAAAAAGTACTTGTTTTAGTCAAACCGGCCCATGGGAGCTAGGTACACCCCCCAAACCCCACCGTGCTGGGGAGGCCAAGCGAAGATGCCGAGATCAAAACGTTTCACTGAGCTGCTATCAACACTGATAAAGAGGAGAGATGTCGAATTTCAACATTTCTCCTCAACACTCCTCCTCCTTCACGCCCAAGTGACCACAGAACTCTCCCATCTCTGCCTTTTGCCATGCTGGAGGCTCCCTGCTTTCACATGAACGGTCCTTCCTTTTTATATGCATATAGAAATATATTTAAAAAGTGTTAAACGTTATGTTCTACTTCAAAAGTGCCACTTCATGCTGCTGTTTTTCTCTTTTGTTCCATGACTGATGTTAGTGGACTAAACTTAATGTGATCTGCTGAATACGGGTTATGAGAATGCTTTGGATGTGTATCTGTTTTTGCAGTTTGTGTCTTCCGTTTAGTTCTCTTCGGTTTACATCTTTGACCTGACGTGGGAGGAGCTGGAGGACCCGACACAGATAGCACATGTATAAAGCAATAAGTTGGATCTTTGGGACATCAAAGACAATTTAGAAATGTAAAGACAATAAAATGAACAAACACTAATTTATGTACACACTTAAATAAGAGTGTGAATATTATGAGAGGCTATTAATAATATCTGTATCAATATGCAAAGGGATCATACTCCATCTGTTTTATATTATGTTAAATAAATGTTGATGTTCCTAAATCTGGGCTGGAAATCTTCTTACTGATACAAAAATGTTTGACCTGTCTAAATTTCTCTAACTGTGTCCATCCCCAGGCCTGGACTGAATGACCAGGTTGTTATCACAATTCTTCTTTATCACTGTGCCTTTGAACAAAAAAATCTGTAATTTGTACACACCTTGTACCCGGTGAAAAAGAATTTTGAGCATAGTGAGTGATAAAGAAATATGACATCACAGTGGGAGAAACTGCAAAAAAAGCAAAACTGATTTAGACCGAAATCTCTTCTGGGGCTCAAAAATATTTCAAAATACACTAATGACACTAAAACACACCTGTTGAAGATATTCAAACAAAGTTTTTAAATTATTTTGGGATGGCCACACGGGCTTGGCAGCCATTTTGTGGCAAAGTGTGAAATTTTCGTTCAATATGGGAAAGGAAACTTTTGTTCGAGTAAACTTCACGAAATTTCACACACATGCCACTAGCACAAGTCTATAGTCAAAACTAAGGTTTTGTTGACCTTTGATCATGTTTAGGACCAGGTACAAATTTTAATTCCAAGGGTTTTGGATCCATCACCTCTGAACTCCATCTCCAGCCTCACTTGGAAGCTAATTAGGAAAAAGTTCTGATATTAGAAGTACATCATGCCGTTAGCATGATGAGCTCGCAAAAGTGGCATTCCCCTGTTGCTTGCACACTTTTGACTGGAATATTGGGAAAATATCATAGTTTGAATGTCTGGCTTAAGACAAAAAAAACAACATGACATATGGTCTAAAACAGTGTTTTTAAACCTTATTTGAGCCACGGCACACTTTAACCTTGACAAAAATCCCGCGGCACACCAGCATCCAAAAAAATAAAAAAGCAGAAATTCAGGGTCTGTATTGATCGACACCCCCCCCCCCCCCCCCAATCTTACGTGCATTTATGTGATAATTGTGGCCGAAAAAGCAGGAAGTTGTGGCTGTTTTTTCTAAGAGATGAAATAAAAGTTAAATTAGAAAATTTAGAAACTGTTTGTTTGTTTGTTTGTTTGTTTGTTTGTTTGTTTGTTGTGGTTTCAAGACGTTTCACAATGACAACTCATGGTTCGCTGGGACACTGGCCCTTTAAGCCAATGCATCATGGGAGATGTAGTGTGAAAACTGCCGAAAAAGGGCAGAAAGACTCTCTTCTCTGAGCTTCCTTGTTTTGTTCACTTGTTCCATGGCCTGACACCGGACTCTGTGGAAAGCTACACTGCTAAAGACAAGCTTTAGCTGGTATTTTTGTTAGGACTGAGCGACTTTTTGTGCTAAATTGGAACAAGGAAGTGAAGACTTTAAGCACTTCTGATTGGTCAGACTGATGACATGTGATTAAGCCTTCAAGAATGATTGGCGGAGACAGTTAAAGGTGCGGGACTTTTCCGCAAACTGTTACAGCTGCAGGTAAATCGCTGTTCCGTCATTCTTATCAAGATGTCTTTAATAGAATTAAATAAACACAAAGAAAAAGTAATTTTAAGATCTTTTATATTCCTAACTCCTCAGTTTTTTATCAGGGCCTGTTTGGATGAACAAATAGCTGATATCCTGGAGATGGAAAATGTTTTTAGATCAGTTAATGAGGGCAATTTCCCACGGCACATTTGACCATCTTCCACGGCACACTAGTGTGCCGCGGCAGACTGGTTGAAAAACACTGGTCTAAAACAATTAAAAATGTGGGTGTGGTTATTAAAACAAAGGTAATCTAAATGTTTACCAATTGTTGTGGTTCCGTGGGCGTGCCTCTGCAGTGACTACGCCTCACCTGCTTCTCATCATCTCGTCACCTGCAGCTCTGTACAGAGATTATTAATTCAGAGATGAAGCCGTCGCAAACGCCAGATTATTGTGCCTCATGAGTGAGAATCTGCCAGCCCGTGTATTTGCCTCCCTGCCTATAAGCAAACTCCGCCTGTCTGCCTTCCTCCCAGTCTGCTCACCTGCCGGCCTGTTCTCCTCCCCTCCATTCATCCCCTCTGCCACATAATAAACCCAGTTCGCCACTCCATTTTTGTGTCCGCGCTTGGATTCTGCAAAGCTCCTCCGGTCTCACAACACCAATTATTTAATAACTTACATAGAACTGTTTATTGCCCCCAGGCAACCCAAACATAAAATGGTTGCTATGGAGATGAAAGTTGCCAACTAATCCCCCCAAAAAAGTGTTTTTTGTGAATTTGTCAGGTGCAGCCCTGACCAGGGTGGCAGGGGCAACAAGGAAGAGTGAGTGGCATGTAACCGCAGCTCAGCCAGTGAGGGCGAGTAAAAAAGGCAGCAGCCATATAATGCAGCTCGCGGCTCTGATTGATATTCAGTTTCTCTATACGGAGCTAATGTTTTTATAGGTTATGTTGTCTTGGTGCACAGAGACTCTCTTCACTCATGTCATCTGTATTCTGATGTAGTGGTACCACGCTTGTGTTGTCTCTGGATTTTTTGTTTGAAGTATCTGTACATATATTGTCTATAGACTACTTAATGCACAAATATGCATCACAAATATATCAAATCTGCACAAAAATCTGAGTTGGTGCCAGGGTGAGCAAGCACCTGTGTTCAGGTCAGTCAAGGCCCCACAGATGCCGTCATGTGGAGAAGCAGACGAAAGCACATCCACCTCTGGACAACCAAACACCCAGAAACTGGGCTTAAGGGTCTACCACAGGAGCTGGAGGGCCCAGAAGCACGGAGAATGCAAGCAGCAGCCCAGGCAGAGACCAAGCCTCCTGTTGGTTCTGGGATGTAGTTTAAGGTTCCAATACCACTAAATTCCTCACCAGCTCCATATGAGAGGCCCACCACCACTATGTGGTAGTCCTGATTCCTGAACTAGGGTGGAGAGCTCCAGAAAGAGACAAATACCCTAATGGGACAAAAGAATGGTAAGGTGGGACTGACAAGGCAACAATAGAAAATGTAAAATAGCCCAGCAAACAAAAGGTAAAGACCATGCCCCACAGGGGCATGAACACCCCCCAGCTCAAATGTGGTGAGAGTTCATGGCATGGCTCATGATCACAGAGATCCCCATAGCGTGAGGAGAGAAGCCCACCATGCCTGGGAGGTCACACATGCACACCAAAGGAGTCTCTTCAAAGCCTTCTGAAGTTCTATGGCAAGACAATCAAACCAGCTGTTTCGTGCACATATTTGATTATTGAATCTCAGACATTTTATTTCCCTCTCCCTCACAGTGACAAAAAAAAGTGTGCCTTCACGACATCAAAATTGGTCAGACTTGTTTCTTTTAACAAATACAAATAACTGCATTGATAAATGGACGGCTGGACACATAGTTCGTAAACATTCTCTGTACCCAGGCTGTGTTCATACAGTCTGAAAAACATTGCTAGGCATAATTCAATGTGCTTGTTATTAGGCTTAGAGTAGAGCGGCCTGCTTGTGGTAGCAGGCATACATTTAACATCTATATTCCAAACAAAAGTCTGGAAATCAGTTCCTTCATCCCAGAAGAAAAGTGGGTTCCTCTTCCTCCTTTTGCTTCTGGGCAGTCAAAAAAGTAACCTGTCTGCTCTGTCAACTAAACAAATAAAATTAAATGAAACTTACCAGCTGTGTTTCTGTTCAAGATTGTAATGATATTAATTTGGTAACTGGAAGTAATGTAGCGCAAAACACAAACAAACCTGAGACAGTAAATATTAGGAAATTTATTCATGATGGAAAATGGGCAAACATACATGAATTTAAATAAACATAGTATTTACACTCAGCAAAAAGTAATCTATTTAAGTGTACTTTAAGTAGACTTTGTCTATGCTAAAAATGAGGCTGTTTTTCTTTTTGTGTACTATCTATAGACTGTAAACCTAAAATGATCCAGTTTATTCCGAAGTATAAGTATTCAGTTTGAATACTTTCTACACTACATCTACAGACGACTGGTCTGCAGTAGACTTGACATACTTTTAGGCTACACAGTCATACTTAAAATAAAATTCAAGTGTACTACTTTTTGCTTAGTTTAGACTGGAGACAAATGGGTGTAACTATGACAGTTCTTCATTAGAGTCACGGGACAGGAAGTTTGTGATATTCTGATGTTCTGTCACATATGCTGGAAACAGAGGCAGCAGAAGTATGTGCCACCTTGTGATTCTAGGATTTATGCCTTTTTCATCTTATGGATTTACTGTCAAGCATCAAAAACAGAGAGTAGAGAACAAACTCAATATTTAATAGTCTCATCTGTCATATTCTGTATGGATAAGAGTTAAAGTGTCAATTTATGATTTAAAGTAAGAACCAAATTATTTAAAGGGGGGGGGTATGTATTTTCCATTCAATTTCATCACCAATTATCCTGTTTGATATATTTCTGTAAATATATCGATTTCTGCTGTTTATCTTCTTTAGTCTTATTTTGTTTTGATTGCTTAAAATAAAACATTTCCAAATCCAAATCCAAGCTGTGATCTCTATTTATTAGACTAGGCTTCTGAAAAGTGTAGGAGTTTATACAGCTTTTTTAGGCTTTATTCCACGTGTCACAGATGCAGAAAATGAAAAAAACTCAGGTCATTACTAGTGGCTATTAATTCATGTAAAGTTACAATTCAAGACAACAAGAAATTTTGAGAGAACAAACATTCATTCCGGATGCATCCATATCAGAGAACAAGTAAAGCCCTTTAAAGAGCATCACAATTTTTAATGATAAGTTATATAGTGTGAAATAAATGTATAATTAATAAAAACGGTTTTTTTTTACAAATACATGATATAATATTACAGTCTTTTTTTTGGGGGGGGGGTCGGACAAAATTGAAGAACTATGGGATTTAGTAGTCATTTTAGATGCTGCTTTTTCAAATTCATTTTCAAAACCACAACAAAATTAAAGGAAAAGTTGAAAATGTGGTATTCCAAAACACTTTGCAATATGATTTTTTTTTAAACTAGCACCTGAAATTTTATTGTGAAATTTATGACAGAATTTATCATTATCATAGAAAGTCTAACTTCTTGTCTCAAAGACCCTTCCTGGCTGATGATAGTGAAACGAAGTGAACAGCCTATCCGTATAGACCAGCTTTGGCTCCCCGAAATCAACGTCTCACCATTGCGGGACGAAGTGAACCGTCTTTTCAAATAGACGAGCTTTGGCTCCGCGAAGCCGACGTCATGATGTAAAGCTCCTGGGGTTTGCTGGAGTCTGAGCAGAAGAGCACGCCGGCCCGGGCCCAACTTCTCTGTACGAATATTTAGAACAAACCGCTGTTTGAGAATGGCTGACGGGGCCCTCAGACCCGAACTTCATTCAGCACCGAACGGACCCGGCTCCTCATCAGGAAATTGCGCGGCTGTGCCGGTGTCTGAACCGGGCGACGGCGAGGGAAGACCACGCGTGAGCAGCGCGCGGTGCCCGGGTGAGGACAAGGGCGGCCAAAACCCACCTGGTTGTCAGCCCACCGAACCTGCGAATGGAGAAGAACCCGGCGCTCAACCCCCTGAGCCCAGTGGGGGGAGCCGGGCTCGGGCGGGCTTGTGTTACCGCGTGGAGGGCGCGCGGGTGCCTGAAGGAGAACAAAGAGCACCTAGAAGGTGTATCGAATCCGCGGAAGGGCACGAGCGCGGTTCCGAAAGCCAGACTGGCACCGAGCTGGGGTCACTGGACAGGGAGTCGCCCTGCCGAGTGGATTCTGAAGACAGGTGAGGAAGACTCTGAGGACCCGCAAAGGTCGCGTGAGGATATAATTATGCGCCGTCCTAAAAGAGGTCACGTGCGCATTTACGACTCAGCCGCGCGGAAATGAAGCACCTCTGGGTGAAGAGATGGAGGCCAGGAAGGCATCTCCCTCAGGGAGCGCGCGCTAATCAGAATATTGGAGGCAACGATGTCGAGTTGAATTAAGTAAATAAAAGAATAAAAATTAGAACGCTGGTTAGGCGAGATAAATTTGGAGATGAAGTACTAGATGAGTTTAGGTAAAAAACACTTACGTCAAAAGCTGCAATCTTCTTAGCACGACTGAACCGGTTTTTCCAGCATCTGTGGACCCGTTCCGTGAACCTGGAAAATATTTAAATGTTTCCTTGACAGAAACTTATTGAATTAGATAAACACAAGCCACATCAAAAAGTGCAAAATGGTGTAAAACAGTTTAAAAATGAGTAATACATCGTCGTGAGTTAGCTTTTTATTTACCTGATGAGTTTTTCCCTTAAATCTTTTCGCATTAGAAACAAATATGCATATATTTTTTCTTTTTTAATTTATAAAAGTGTTAATTTAGTAATCATCAGTGTGATTCATACTTATGATAAATTGTTATCATAAGTGTTGTTTAAAGACTGCCATGATTGTGACATAAAAGCTGAACAATCAAACAGATGCAGCTTTCTTATGGTCAGGTGCATTGTGGGATTAGGTGCCTTCCTCTGGACAAAACAGATGATGATGATCTGAGGGATGTACAGAGAACCATGAATCTAGAAAAGACGTAAACTCGTTTGTTTGGTCAGAACTACTAACCTTAACAATCTGTTTGACAAAACAAAAAATTATAAACTAGGGTTAAAAAAATTCTAACCAATCTTAGCTTACAAAATCCAATTATATTTATCATATTAATATAAAAACATATTGTTTTGAAATGTTTTTGTGAACGACAACTGTAACCAAAATTTCTTCCTTTAGATCAAAGACTACCAGAACTTTTTGAATGGGGATGTTATGTGTTTACATGTCAGTACTTTTAGATGGCATGAAGGTGGATGGCGGTCAAGAAGAAGGCTGCAGGACTCTGCTGCGATCAAAACCTGCACAGATTACACATCATTTTAAGGCCGTGTCACATTGCCACTACATGCATTTTGTTCATTTTCCACGTATGAAGTGGTGGTCTCTTCGTGATTCATGCATGATTTACCGGGACATAATTTATGAGTGTTTCTTACATTCGTCATTTTGTCGATGTGCGCAGATGTCCATCAAGGATTTCGGTCGACAGGTCTTTACTTGAATTCTGTTTTGAGCTGTTCATGGTCAGTTGAGAAATATGTTGTTTAGACACAATTATTACATAAATCTTACACAGTTGTGCTTGATTTTTGTGAGATACATACACGTTTGTGGCTTTTCACGACCGTTCCACATATGTCTAACAAACTTTTCTCAAATGTACCACAGATGAACCACTTTTCTTCCGCGCACATATCACGTTCAAATTATGTAATTGACGCACAAACCACTAATGTATTGCAAAGAATTCTGACGTCAAGACCACAACTTTGCTCACTTCTTTCACGTCAGCATAAATTAGTGCACCCCCTTTAAAAAGTTCTAATTTACCGGTAATTAGTAGCTCGATGAACCAAAGAAAAAATTTCCAAACTTTTTCTGAGGTTGAGGTTTATTGAGCATTCTTTAACACCAGAACATGAAATTAGTTAAGGTTAATGATCTAATTTAGATCACATAATCTTCAGTTTCCCTTAACTTGGTTGAAGCAAACACAAATACACCCTGCAACAAAAACAAATACATCTAGTGTTTTGAATGAGCACCGGGATTTTGAAGGACAGCACCAAGTCTTCTAGGCATGGAATGAACAAGTTGGCAACATATTGCAACATCTCTTTTTGCATTCTTCAAGAATAACCTCTTTTAGAGCCTTGATGCTGGAGTGAAAGTGATGCTGAACTTGTGGCTTCAGAATACTCAGGTGTTCGATTGGGTTCAGATCAGGAGACATACTTGGCCGTTCAATCACCTTCAGCCTGTTCTTCAGAAATGCAACAGAAGCTTAAGAAGTGTGTTTTGGATCATTGTCATGTTGGAAAAGTGCTCGACGACCAAGTGCATCAATTGATGGCAGCATCTTCTCCTTCAGTATAGAGCACTACATTGTTGAGTTCATGATACCATCAATGAAATGCAGCTTCCCCACACCAGCAGCACTCACGCAGGCCCACATCAGGACACTGCCACCACCATTTTTCACTGTAGGCACCATGCATTCTCCTTTGAAATCCTTACCTTTGTGACGCCATACAGTTTTGAAACCATCATTTCCAAAAACCGTGATCTTTATCTAATCACTACAGAGTATTGAGTCCCAGTAGTCTTCATCTTTTTCAGCATGGACCCCTAGCAAATTCTAGGCATGCTTTTCTGTGCATGAGCTTTAAGAGAGGCTTCCTTCATGGATGATAACCATGCATGCCATTCCCCTGCAGTGTGCCCCGTATGGTGCTGGACACCTCTTAAATGAACCATTTGACTCACTTGTCTGCCTGTTAATTAAAATTTTGTAGTCTTAAGTCTGGCTTTTCTCCTAAGAATATGGCTGGAGGGGGGGGGTACTCATTTTTTCAAAATGGGCTTGAATTAATTTGTTAGGAAAATCACTTTTGTGTGTGCAAATTAAAATCTCTTGTTTGCAATCAATGGCCCTCCTTTGTAGGTGTATATTGTAGCATAGTATTTCAGAGAAAATACTGATTCTGAAAGGACACTAAAGGTTTTCTGACAAAATGCAGTGGGGTGTACTCATTTATGCTGAGCACTGTAAATTCACATATGACCAGTTTTTCCTTGTGCAATATGTTCAAAATGTACATAGTGGCTGTGACCGGCCTCAATATTCTGAACAACAGATTTGGTTACAGCACGACTTCCTCTCGTTTTTTGTGTGCTTCAGTATCAGCTCCACCTTGATGGACATGGAAAGCACTGCGTCCAGCGGGCGCTCCACCCCTGCCATGCTCAGTAGCCATGATGGGGGAGTGACGGCAGCGGCATCAGCAGTGGCAGGCGGAAAGTCCCTGAGCTACACCTGCTTCTGGGACGAATGCCAGCTGCTGTTCTCCAGCAGCCCGGACCTGGCAGAGCACATCCGAGCTTCCCATGTGGACCGACAGAGAGGGGGGGTTAGTGGATCCCTGATTTAAGCTCTGAGCAGAGCGTTACAGTACACTTGGACCACCAGAACCTGAAGCTAGAAAGGTTTATTTGCAAACATGTATATCCACCAGCTGCTGATTGTGTTTAATATCAGCATCTCTTTATTAACATAGCAGATACGTAATGGACCAAGAGGGAATGTAAAATGTATAGAGGTTCAGTTTGACTTTAAAAAAAAAAAATCAGCAAGGTGAATGTTAAAGAAGCCCATAACAGACACAGCACCATTAGGAAGACCGCGCTCTCTCCCACACACATGATTCATACACTGGTATAACCTGTACTTCTTAATGAAGTTAACGTGTCTCTCCCTTCTCCCAAAAATCTTGGATTGTAGCGCGAAAGTCCTTCGTATCTTTGTTTAGTTTTAGAAGTCTCTGTCTCAATGACGATGTAAGTCCAACTTTGAGACATTTTTATTATTACATCCATCATTTTTGCAGTCAGTCTAAACACACCGCTTTTTTTATTTACTTGTCCTGGCCAAGAGCTGAGCAAACAGATGAGAGCTGAAAACTTCGTGTTGAACATATTTTACTATTACAGCAGAGGTTATAAATCATCTGACTCAAGGTGTATATTATAATAAACCCCTTTTGTAATTTAGGCAAAACTTTATTCATATTAATTATATTTGTAACAGATCTTTTGTTGGACCGGAAGGAAAAGAAAAGGAGGGGAGAAGAGAGAGGGCTGTTTGGAAGATTCTTAGAGGTTATTAAGAGAAACATAATGGGGGCCAGCACGCTGGCTGTTAGCATCATGCTAACTAGATACAGTCACAACCACAGGTGTGGCGTTTGTTTGATGACTGCTACAATTTGTCCTATTTAGCAGGTTCTAGAGCCCGGTTCTGTATAACACTCAGTCCACAGTCAGGTGGTTGGCCCTCTCCACGTGATTATAGTATGAATATTAAGTATCGCACTGCTCAGGGGTAAATATTAATAGTAGTACAATATTTATTTCAAATCAAATCAACATTTACATGAAATGAAATGCAAGTCTACACTAGACTTTAAAAATAAGATTTGAAAGGGGAATGGAAGAAGTTTAGGATTATAAGAATGAAATCCCCACTCAACAACACTCATAACAGAAAAACAACAAGATGAAACTATTTGACATTATAACGTTAACATTCGACAAACACAGTCTGACCACACACCGCGCCCCCTGTAAAAGAGAAAGAAAAAAGAAATAGACATCTCAGTTGAAAAAAGAAACAAGAACCAAACAAAACAAACGACACATGTAAACACATATACAAGTTTCTTCTTTTTTCCCTTTTCTCTTGCCCTCATTATTTTGTTCTTCTCCTCCCTCTCTCTTTGCTTATCTCTTCTCTTTATCTTTTTCTTTCCTTCTCCCCTTTTTCTTTCCCTCTTCATTTCCTTTTTTTCCTCCCACCGTTTATGGTCATTCCTCAGAGCAGGAAAAAATATACTTATAAATGTATTACATGTATGTGCAGTATACCATGGCCACACTGTATTTGTAAGCCTGTCCATCAATGTTTCATTGCTTCTTGGTATTTATTCATTATGTATCTTTTAAACATACCTATAATAATATATTATGAACAGTAAAGTGGCGTCTTTGTAACTACAGTTCAGGCTGGTTTATTCAGGAGGATCTGACCCCCAGTTTTGTTCCTGATGCTAATGAAACACAAAAAAGCTAGATTGTTTTAAAATGGTGTCAAACTACAAAAATCTTGCAAATGTGTTGGCTCAGAGCAAATCCCAGATTCAAACAATAGTTGGTACACAGAGTGTGTGTGTGCTTCCTCAGGTGTTCGTGTGTCTGTGGAAGGGGTGTAAGGTATATAACACCCCGTCCACCAGTCAGAGCTGGCTCCAGAGGCACATGCTGAGCCACAGCGGAGACAAGCCCTTTAAGGTAACACAACTTACACTTAATGTCTTCCATCCGATCGGGTCTCTCATTTGTCTTTCATTTCTGTTTCTTTAGTGTGTAGTGGGGGGGTGCAGTGCCACATTTGCCTCACAGGGGGGGCTTGCCCGCCACGTACCCACCCACTTCAGCTCCCAGGGCTCCTCCAAAGCATCCAGTCAAGGCAGAACAAAGGAGGAATCTCCGTCCAAGGCCGGCCACAAGAAGAGAAAGCTCAGGAACAAATATAGGCGCTCCCTCCGTACGTAGCTGTTCACTTGCACATGCATACTGAACATATAAACATACATATTTTCACATTCACACACATTTTTCTCATGTGCACAAGCATTCTGTGCAAGACATATTTGCTTCAAATAAAAACATATTACAGAGTGCAAACTCAAACAAATTCCCAGATGGCAATGCGGGTAATACGGGCCCCTGGTCGGGTGTACACGTCTGTTAATCTCAACATCAGCCGACCGGATGTGTCATCATCACTCTGATGAATCTTGACAACTCTTTCTATGGCCAGGCAGCTGAGGGTCAACTAACATGACCACCACACCCACACAGAGTTCTGGAGTGGCCGAATGCTATATCTGTCTAGTCTGCAGGGTGGGGAGGTATTCCTAGAGGAATCTTGCCCAAATGTTGTCAGCGAGCACCTGTGAGTCTTAGACTCAGAATCTCAATGTCTGGATAGACTACCTGAGGCAACAATCCGTCAGGTCGCGCAATCAGGAGACTGTTAGGTGCCACAGGGTCGATGTCTGCCACGTCCGCAGAGTTGTAGCCAAGAGGTTTAGAGTTAAGGATGGACTCCACATCCAGGAGCACAGTGAGAAGGACTTCCTCGTATACTGATTGGGCTCCAGCAGAGGTGTTCACATAACAGATTTCCAACTCCCACATGCCACCAAAGTTAGGAGCTGCTGGTGGGTGGAAGCGGAACTTGATTCTCTGCTTAGCAAGCTGTTGCTGTAGAGCAGGTCCCATTCTTGTGAAGGCGTCCTTGAGATCATGTTCTCCACTTTTGAAGTTAGTCAGACCAGATCTGGTGTTCCACATCTGGGTTCAACCATGTTTTGTGTGAACTGTTGCTGGGCTGCTGGGGTAGCTAAGTCTGACGGGCTAAATTGGTGTGATGAGGTGAGGCTGGTCAGAACGGATGGGGAAAGATTCGGCATATCTAAGAGCGGGAATGGGAAGACCACTGAGGTGCCTGAACTTCTGCTGGCTTTCCATCGGATGGGTGTGCTGGGCAAGGCTGAGACGGTTAGCTGTAAAGGCACCCTCAATCTTGTAGCTGGAGTGAGGTTTAGCCACTGAGGAGATATGGAAGGTCACAACATGTCCATTCAGGATGTGGATATCCTTTCTGACTGTGTGAAGAGGGAGATGTTCAGGTGTTTCCTTAATGCCCAAAGCTTTGGCTGCTGATGGCAGCAGCTTGGACCTTTCAGACCCATCATCCAGTAGCAAAGGCGCTCAGTTTAGGGTTGTGATGGGTGACTGACATCCCGATGGAGAGATACCATCGTGATGCCACGCTGCGAGTAGACACCATAAGCCGCGGTTACATGTGCAAAATATCTTGATTGGATCAATGGTCGGAATAGATTCCAACCGTGTACATGGGCCCAGAAAAATGTTTTCAGAATATAACAAACGTTCACATGGGTCACACTTTCGGTCAGAATAAATCATTCGCACATGCGCAATAGGGTTTGAAAACCGGAATGACTGAGGATATGACTTCCGCCGAGCGGCTATATACATTGACATGTCAGCTCCGTAGTATACGAGACGATCTTCTAAACGTGCTTTTAATAATGTTACGATTATTATGAAACACCTGTTTTAATTTTAATCCGTGTGGTCAGCGCTTTTTCTGTTGAAGAGCGGAGCCGGAAAGAAGCCAGAATTAGCAGTATGCTAACACGGGCTAACAACATTAGCTTTGGGTGGTGCTGCAATCTGCATCCTGGCTGCACGTAAACACGTGGGAATAACATCCGCCTTTATTTTGTCGGGACGCAACTCGAAAAACAAATCCACGTGATTGTTTGAACGGTTTCTAAGGACCGAGCGACATTTCTGCTTTGAAGCTCACACTGCCGCTGTGTGTGTGTGCTGACGATCCGAGCTGTGCTCAGACACACACTTTTAGACCCAGCTCTGAGTTCGGAAGCTTGTTCCCCTAGAGCTGCAGGACGGATCGCAGTCCTAAATCTCCCACACATACCGCTCATGTAACAAAGCACCCACCTTCCCCTCAAACACAAAGCTGTAAATCTGCGCTCCACCGGTCCACTTGACTAGTTAAGTGCGGGAGCGCACGACTTTTTATTTTTTGTTTGATACTTTTTTTTGTTAAAGTAACTTCCATCAGTTTATACTGGATTATAGCGTTGGGAAATAAAATAAAGTAATAAAGTAAAATAACGAATAGCAATTATATAAGACCGAAAAATTAAAAATAGCCGCCGCCCCCCCGCTCCCCCCCCCCCACACACACACAACGATATCATCGTCCATGGATCAGGATGGGAACCACTTTCAGCATGACTCGCCCTACTGCTCTGGTCAATCTAAGTAGAGGCTGTTGGAAGCAGAGTGTGTTAAGCACCTTTCTTGTTTGGCTACTTCTTAGGGAACTCTTTCGTACTTTGTATTAATTTCATGAAGGGCTAGAACAGTGGTTCCCAAACTTTTTCTGCAGGGCCCCCCTTTCTGAAAATTAGAATATTTTCGAGCCCCCCCACACTGACACAAACATACAAATCCTTTGTTTCTAAACTCCACTGCGCCTTATAACATGTGGTTAATGAGAAATCTTTCTCTGAACGGTAGAATTCTGTTATCTAAAGCTGAAGGAATCTCTAGATCTGTCTATGTGTCTCTGTCTTTAGAAATGCCAAAACACATCTGTAACCTATTAAGCAAAATATTATTTGATTTTGGAGGAAAAAATGTCATTACTTAAGCAAAATTTGTTTTTTGAAACACCAGAAAACATGGGGGCATGGATGTATTAACCTTTGAAACTTTAAACAACTCTTTTAAAATAAAGTGGTTAAGTAATTTATTGAAAGGGGAAGACAATATCTGGAATGCATTTCCCAAATATATATTTGACACAATGGGAGGCATTAAATTCTTGCTAAAATGTAATTATATAACAGAAAAATGACCCACAAAACTTTCAAACGTTTACAAACAAGCCCTGCTGGCCTGGAAACTCCTTTATAAACATAATTTTTCTCCAACAACTTGTTGTATTTGGAATAACAGTAATGTACAATACAAGGATAAATCACTTTTTTCCTAGATGGTATGATAATGATATTGTTTTAATTAGACAACTTTTCAATTCTCATGGACATCTTCTGACGTATGAAGAATTTCTTTTAAAATTCCTGTTCCACCCAGAGAATATGCAATAGTATTAGATTCCGTTCCAACCAGTCTACTTCAACTGTTTAAAGGGATTTAGAACACAAGTCAATTAAGAACCCAGAAAATTTTTTTTTGGACAATGTGGATATTTGTGTTAATTCAGTTTCCAATAAAAAAATAATAGATCTTTTACAGACCACAACCTTACCTGCTGGGAGGTTTAATTGGGAATCCAAATTTGTGGACATAAAATGGATTTATGCTTGGACTATTAGCAATAAATACTGTCTAAATAACAAAATAAAAGAGGTGTCCTTCAAAATATTGCATTGTATATATCCTACCAAAAAAACTTTGAGTAGATTTGTTGTGGACGTGGACCTGTTTTGTTCATTCTGTGGAACTCAGGAGGAAACTATTTATCATCTGTTTGTGGACTGCAGACAAATATGGTATCTGGATTGAAGTGGGAAACTATATTGGAAATATAACTAAACAAACTGTTACATTTTTAGATAAAGACATTATTCTGGGTTACCTTAATGTCAAAGTAGACAAAGATTGTATCTTCATTACACAATTGTTTTTATTATTGGCAAAATTCCATATCCATAAAGCCAAATGGTCAAACTCCAAACCTAAATTCCAGCAGTTTTTGAGTGAAATCAATCAGTAATGTACCATTATCAAACATCTGCAAAACCAAAAAGCAATTCGAACTAATTTAATTTTTGAAAGACTTAAAATTTATTGAGCCCCAAAGAATTTTGAAGCAATAATTCTTTTTGTCTTATGTTGTATATGTATGTGTCTATATTTATATACTTTTTGTTTTATTTCTTATATTTTTCTGCAATATGTACACATTTTAATTCCCCCTGAGACATTCACATTGTTATTGTATTATGCTGTTTGTCAATAAAGTATGAAAAAAAAATACTCCACCGCGCCCCCCCTGCAATACCTCCGCGCCCCCCCTAGGGGGCGCGCCCCCCAGTTTGGGAACCTCTGGGCTAGAAGATGCTTTCTATTGCACACGCTATAAGGTTTCTTTAATGTGCACTGAGCAGCGAGGTGGGGCTACAAGGGCTATTGACTTGTATTCAGTCTTTTAGTTGCTCTTTGGAGAGTTTGGCAACTTCACCACACTGACTTAGATGGTGGTCATTGCTATCACAGTAGGTACAGAACACTTTGCTCTTAACTTTCTCCTTAATGTAACTAGATTTAGATGACAAGGTTCGCTTTGACTCAACAGCGCCATGGAGGCCTATTACACTTTATTTGGCTGTACGGCTCTCGTTCTTCATACTTGGCCTCTCTCTGGTGGTCTTTGGAGTGGTTTGGTTGTTGAATTCTTGGCCCCAGGACTCATAGAGTAACCACTTTGACAGGTATATTAATGTGTGACTGGTTCCTGCCTGCTTAAACTGGTGTCTGCAGATATCAGCACGCTTTTCAGGTGGAAGCTTGCTGAGGAGACGTGCAACGTGTGATCCACAGTTCAGTTTGACTTCCCCTTCACGGCCCAAGGTTTGCAGTGCCCCACCAGGGACTGTATTTGGAGGGCAAACTCCTGAAATGCAGTAAGGTCTCCACGCTTCACATCAGATGCATCAAGAACACTGGCTATCTTTCTGAGGGCAAGTTGGGGTTGGCCGAACTTATCATGGAGAGCTGCCAGGGTGTCAGTGTAAGGAGTTGGGGAGTTCAGATAAGCATCAGCTTAAGGTGGCCTACAAGTATCTGCTATGGTATCTGAACAGTTTGGTGGTGTTAGCAGGAAGTATGTTTTCTAGGGCTACAAGAAGCCTGGCAAACTTGCTGGGGTCTGGATTTGGGAACTTAGGAATGGTAGGTTGAAGACCTATGTAGAGCTGTTCAGGTACTGTGAAAGGCACGTTGAGGTTAGCAAGCTGAATGCGTGGCGCTGCCCTCGTAGCTGGAGATTGGGGCAGGGTTGGCTCAAGAAATTACTTTTTTGTTTCTACAGAGACTGCAGCCGGTGGCATATGTGGTGGTGGAGGAGTAGGAGGTGGCCAATAAGAGGCATAAGCAGTGTCTAGAGGAGTAACACGGTTGGTTACTTACCCCATCAATCTTAAGCTGCTTCATATCCTGCTGCAAGTCTTCTTCAGGCTCAGGCCAGGGGGGAGGATCAGGCCAATCGCTCTCCTCCTGAGGTTCTACTTTAGGAAGGAAGATCTGGAGTAATGCAACTCAGGTTTGCTGAGCTGGACTGTGGGACAAAGCCATTTCTGGTTTCAGTGTCCGAGCAACATTGATTAGCTCTTTGATCTCACTTTGGTCCTCGTGCAGTTCCTTTAAGCCTGAATGGATCCACTCTTGTGACAGTAGCAGCTTGGCATTCTCCTCTTGAATAGCTCTGATCTCTGTGAAGAAGTGGTGGTCGTGGCGTGGGCCAGCCTGGTACAGCGTTTCACATTCCATATTTGTCCTCTGGAAGCATCTTGGGGTTAGCTGAGGGATCTCGGATCGACCAGCATTCTCTGTAAAGCTTTCTGAGGGAACTTAGGATGGTTGGAAGAAACTCATCTGGGCATGTCTGTTGGGCCTTGCATCAGGGTGCATCTCTTCTGCTA
The DNA here is from genome assembly GCA_037389245.1 of Oryzias sinensis. Lineage (NCBI taxonomy): Eukaryota > Metazoa > Chordata > Actinopteri > Beloniformes > Adrianichthyidae > Oryzias > Oryzias sinensis. The sequence goes on from CM074507.1 coordinate 11,333,880, forward strand.
GATCCATCTGTACTGTTCTCTGGCTTGAAGGACCAGAATGTTGGCATCTCTGATGTCCTTACATCCTCTCCAAGGTCCTAGAGGGGCTTCAATTTGCCCCTCTCCAAAAGTATCTCCTTCAGTTTTTGAATCATGCATCTTTCTAACCTAAGAGCAACCATAGAATTGTATACATCAAATGTTTCCATTTGTTAAATTATTAGCCTAAAGACACGTTGCACAAAGTTTATTGAGATGATTTTTGCATGTAACCTTTTATAATAGCATATTTCTTCATTCAGTCTTTTTTTTTTGCATTCCTGAAGTTGATCAAGTTTCCTGTTATGAAATTTCTCTTAACTTCTTTTCAGCTAATTCCGTATTTAGCGGACATTGTTAGGATCTCAGGGACCAGCTTTAGCAAATAGCATTCACACTTGTGTTATGGAAGGTAATGCAATTTTTTGTAATAGTTTAATTATAATGCAGTGGACAACAGTTTATTGTTGAAGTTGCGTTCTAAAAACAACACACAAAATCAGAGTAGTCATCTTTTTTTAAAAGTATTTTTTACTATAATTCTAGATGTTTAAGGCTGTAAGATTTATGTACATTTTGTAAGCTGAATGCGTACTTTACATAAGTCAGAGATGGATTGAAAGCGGTCTACAACTAAATTAAGGAGGCAGAACACAATTGGCTGTTAAAGGGGTGCATAATTGATTGATTTTCCTTTTGTTTTTAAACACAAAATAAAAAGGTTAAACATAATAAACATTGATCAAGTGCTCAAAAAAAGAGTAGGTATAAGAAAAATCATATCAATTCCCACCACAAGCTTACTATATTTCATGTAAATGTTTTTACACATAAAACATATAATCATTATAAACACAAAATAAAGGAAAACAAAAAAGGTTCTAAAATAAATCCACAAGGCTGCAAAAGGTAAGCCACGTTACAGTGAGGGTAAAACACAGTTAACGTTGTGATGTGACACATTGTTTCCTCTTCCAGCAGAACACGTTCAGCTGTTATTCTGTGTCATTTTTACAGAGCTCTTGTTTTATTTCTATGAACGTTTTAAGCTCACTAAGATGCATTTTCACCAAAAACTTTCTGGTAGAAATACATGTACATCTATTCACTCTGTCTGTTTAGTCATTTTAATCTGTTATGAACTAAAGCTTTTCAGATATTCTTTTTGAAAATGTTTCATTCATAGATGGTGTTTATAACTACCAATTAATGATAAAAAAAATAAGGTTTAAGTTTCTACCTGGCAGAGCATTTTTTCTGACAACCCTATAACGTATGGTGACATTTATTCTGCTTTTCTTCATCAACTTTGGACGTTCCTTGGCTAACTCCTACCTTTTACCTTGGCAGCTTTTAGTGGTAAACATCACGTTTCTTGTATTAATCTGTTAACAGAGTTGTTAACTTTTTGTTGTTCTCGCTGGTCTCGGCAGACTCTTCACTCATCGTGTCCTTCTGTCTACAGCGAGACCTCACGACTTCTTTGATGCTCAGACAATGGACGCCATCCGCCACCGAGCCATCTGCCTTAACCTGGCGACGCACATTGAGAGCCTGGGCAACGGAAACAGTGTGGTGTTCCACAGCAGGGTGGGGGTTGGCTTGTGCCACTGCAGGAAATGACAGCGCACAACAGGTGTCACTTTGTTCATGCTTGTGTTTCAGGTCATTGCCAGAAGGAAGGAGGCCTCTGGGAAAGTGAAGTTCCTGTTGCACTGGACACCTGAAGACATGTAAGTCTTCACCAGGTTCAATGCCCCCACCCCCACCCCACCCTCTGTTGTGTGATCTAGTTGCATTGAAACATTTTTTGTGTCAGACTGCCAGATGTTTGGGTGAACGAAAATGACCAACTGCAAATGAAGACCAAAGTGGTTCACCTGTCCAAGCTGCCCGCTGACACAGCAGTGCTCCTGGACCCCACCCTCTACAGGTATATCTGCAGACCCCCATATAATTTGTTGATATGGCTCCTCCTGCACCCCCTCATCACAACACTTTTCTGCAGCAGACTTTTTCAAAATTGCAATTGTTTAGATTTAGGCTCTTGTCTCTTTTCCCCTTATAACCAACCCCCCCACCATCTGTTCCTGAGTTCCACACAAACCAGGAAGAAGCAAGTGTTGCAGGTCCACAAAAGACAACTGCAAGCTGGTGGCAAAAAGGACCAGTAGAGTTTGGTCTGTAATGCTCACCATAGAATCACCTCAACTGTAGGAGATAGAATGTTAAAAAAAAATGAACCAAGAAATCACAATAGTTCATCTCAGTCGTGTTCAGGTCTACAATCACTGGTGTCCTTCGAGAGCTCTTTGGTCAAGGTGGAGAGGTTTCAGTCTGACTGTTTAGGGTGGGAACATGTGATTTTTAATCAGATAACTTGTTTATTGGTGTTAAATACTTGTTTTATTGCCCCGTTATACAAATAAATGCTTTAAAATCAAACAATGTGATTTTCTGAATCCTTTCTAACATTCTGTGTGTTGGAGTTGAAGTTTTTCTATGCTGACGATGACAGACCAAATCTTTCTTTTTAAAAGGGACAACTTGCAGAATCTGTGACCGACACATACTTGTTTGCCAAACTATTTTATAAATCCCATCAGAGCAGAGGAGGTTGCAAAGGTATCATGAGGAGTATTAATTAGACTGAAACGCTTAACCCTCTTATTTTAGCAAAGTTACTGACACTTGGGTGTGATGCGATGAGGTTGAGAGAAACTCAATGAACTTCCTTTTGTCTTGCAGGATGTTCTTATGACATGTCCATGTGAACGCCGCCTCCTCCGATTGTCATCGTTCCATGAGCCCTTTTCCTGTTCCTCCGGAGCAGTGCTGGGTTGAAGTGAATTTTATTTGAATGTTCTTTGGTTCTGAGCTTACTAAAGCTGTAACTGTAAATAATGCCATACAGATTTGTAATATATTTTTTATAATTTTCTTTTAAATTGGAAGTGTAGATTGTTTATGATAACTATTTTCTTTTTAACAAATGTTAGAAACTTATGCTTGTCAGATATTCCTATAGAGCACCCCAGTTTGAAGGTATTAGGTAATTAATTTATTTAGTTTAGTTTCTTTTTTACACCAAATACTTGTTGGTAGGAGGGGGTGGAGTTGGACCCAAGTTTGTGAATAACACAAACAGGCGACATGCAGATTTTTAAGAATATGAAGCAGAGATGTCTGTTTTACACAAAAAATGTATTTGCCACATTTTACTTTTTAAAAACTGGATTAAAAAGGCAGGAATCTGTGAATATTGTTTCCTCTGTTCCACATCAGAGTCTACGTTCTGGTTTTCATTACCTAGCCTGTGTTGGAGCTCTGTTTAAATAACTATTGTC